>RJWT010000865.1:0-56463 GCA_004365215.1 Cuniculus paca
ACCCTTCCTGGTTTTAGTCCAGACACTGACTCTGGAAATTCTTATTACTTATTTTCACCTTTATCTAATCTCTCGGTTTCTACAGTATTTCCCGTTTATCTCTGAGCTTTTTAAATACCAAGGAACTAACCTTATGCCTTATTTAGTCTCTGTTTTAAATCCTGTGTTTTTTGTTTTCCTGCTGGAACAATAAGTAGAATTGGAGTCATTTTAATGAGATTTGACTTTTGGGAGTTAAGAGTAAAGAGGTCTCTCTTTCTTTTAGATTGTAAAGCTATGGGATTGGCGAACCCAGTAGCCAGTTTAGAGCTATTTAAGCTTAATTTGAGGTAATGTCAAACAGAAGCACACAGAAATAGAGAAAAAAAGAATCCTGAGACATTCTTAGAACTCCTTGCTCTAACTACATTTAAAGTTAGCATCATCATATGCTTCATATCCCAGACCAGGATACTTGAAAGTAAAAGGGGCTTCAGGTAGTACTTAGGATAACAGGCACAAATTGAGACTGGCCTAGGCAGACAGGAACATGCAGGCATGGTGCATAAAACCAACTTGATCCTTGGACTTCACATTAATTGAGCCAATAAATTCTCTTTGACCTTTAACCTAATTTGAGTTGGATTTCTATCACTAAATGAAAGGATTGCTGACTAGTACATGAGCTAAACCTTCAAACCAAAAGAATTATTTTCTACTGGTAGAATTTCAAGGTAGGTAAAAGAATGTCACATGAATTAATCTCCACAGTTGCATATTTATGGTATAGCTAGGAATATTATATGAAATTTTAGTTGCTATACCTCAATTATATTAAAAAAATGCAAAGAAAGCAATTACAATCATTAGGAGAAACACATATACCCTACCCTTAGATTAAATATGACGCTTTGGTGATTTTTTTCTGCATTTAAAGTGATTGTTATTTATGATATATTTTCATCTGAATAAAAATTTTAGATCAACCACATCTTATAATTTTCTGTGTGGCTAGTTCCTATCTGAATATGGCACTATCATACCATGAAGAACTGACCTTTGAGAACTGGTTTTCTTCTTTATTTTCTTCCTTTTACTTTTTTTCATTCTCCTATAAGGTCTCACTTATACTGCAGATTAAGTAGGGCTGTGTTGGCTTGCCTAGAAATCCAATAGTCATTTTTTAACTACAAAATGTAATCCCAGCACTCAGGAAGCTGAGACAGGAGGATTGTTGTGAGTTCAAGACCAGCCTGGGCTACAAAGTGAGCTCAATGCCAGCCTGAATGGCATAGCGAGACCTTGTCTCAAAAAGACAAGGGCTGGGGATTTAGCTTAGTGTCTAAGTGCCTGTCTGGCAAGTGTGAGGTTATGAGTTCAATCCCAGGTGCCACAAAAAAAAAGTCATTGAAATATATGATAAACATTTAAATTTTTAGAATTTACTACAGTGAAAGACACACGACAGTTAATCTTTCTGAAAGCACACCCACCATCACCAACACACACAATTTCAGCACAATTTATCCGATCATTCCTGCCACTGTCTGAAGCAGTTCCGGAAGTCTTCCCTCATGGGTGTCTTTAGGAGGTGTGTCAGAAGAATATGGTGAATGCTGCTGCCAAATGCTATCCAAAGAAAAAGCAGACCATAAAAACATTACAGTGTGTCTTCATCTATCTTACTCACTGGATCTATCACTGTGCAACTCCTGTCTCTTCTCCTAAGTCAAAATAAAAGATAAATGATTTGAACTGCTTGAGGACATTGAGGTAGCCATGATAGTGCAACTAAAGGCACTCAGTAAAAAAGACTTTCAGAACTGCTTTAGAAAGTGGCAAGAACAATAGGGTAAGCATCTGGAGCAAGTGAATTAAGAACAATGTGTCTTTTACCATAGTAATCTTTTTTTAAAAAATTAAACATTAACAATGTTTTTCAGTCAATGCTTATATGTCTACCAAAATTCATGTTCTTTAGGGAATAACAAGAAGAATATACTACGGTCACATAACACTTACTAATGTTAGCTCAGTTCACTCACAACTGCTCAGTTGATGGCAAAATGGAAAGCAGCAATTCAAATACTGTAACTCCTAAGTCCAGCAGGTGTGCCCTCCACTTTAAGTGAGTCATTTGAATTTAGGAAGCCATTAAGAATTCAAATGTTTGAAATTTCTTGAGCAGTTAGATCTTCTAAAAGTTACAGGGATGATTGTACTAACTTCACTATTTGAGTCTGTGTCCTTCATCAATAAAAACAAAAATTTAAAAAGAATTATAAGAAAATTGAGCAACCCATGAATGTGTTTCACTGCCCATTTCTTATGAAACCAATTTGTCTGGTTGCAAAGCATGTTTTATTTTAACAGAAAAATATATATCTACAGAGATTAAATTGGTGCCAAATTTGAAATAAAAGTGTGAGGATGTACAACTTTAAAAAATATTCAGAGATCAGAAGTATGATATATACAAGTAACTATACTTCATCAGGACCATTTTGTTCTAGAAAATCAATTTCTCTCCTCTTGTCCTTTCCAGTAATTTGTAAAAGAATTTATTGTAAATTCTATATTTTGGTCAAAGTGTCTCATGCAGAATTAATGAAATCAGGAGGAATGACCATCTTGAATGCTGAGTTGAATATTTTTCACCTCATTCTAGTAAGCATCTACTGAATACTATTAAAACTAAAAATCCACTATTCCTGAAGATAATAAAAATGATTTTTATATAGTTCATAATCATGAGAAAAATATTGTGCTACAGTGGAGCCCTAAACTGCTCATGTTCTTAGAGGTGAGGAGTTCGAAAAGTGGTTGGATCATGGGGGCTCTACAACTGACTTGCTGTTAGGAGGTGGGGTCTGGTTTGAACAGACGGGTCACGGGGTGTGTCTTGGAAGGATATATCCCTCATTTCCTTGCTTGTCTCTCTGCTTACTGATGTGAGCAGTTTTTTGTCCACTGTCATGGCTTTTTTGGCCTTGGAAACCAGTCAACTATGGACTATAACCATGAACCAAAATAAACCTTTCCTCCTTTAAATCGTGGGTGTCAGACATTGTGCCTCAGCAATGAGAAAGTTAGTATGACATACAGGAAGACTTTATAGAAGGGGTAGGAAATTAAGGAAGGAAACATAAAATTCACAGAACTTGGGTAAAAAAACCATAACAGGTAACAGTTTTATTGTTCAGATGCTTGAGTTTTCTTTCTCACTTTCAGTCAGTGTCATTTCCTCAGTCCAGACAGATGGTTCCAGTAACCTAAAGCGTTCATGTAAGGCGGGCAAGGATCTAAGCAAACTATACACCCTTAAACGCATTCTCAGTCTGATCACTGGAGGGCTTGGTTTCACTTTTCCAATAGATGAGGACAGTGACTTCAACACTTTGGAGGCCTCATGCTGGAAGATTTTGGTTCTAATAGTGTGAAGAATAAAAATCTGCAGACCCTGCACACACAATGAAAATTCAATGTTAAGTGGTAAGGTACAGTGTAAAGGGAGAGAATTTATTTCACCGTGATATCCATTCTTCTTATCATGCACAGCAGCTACTCAATTTGAATTTGCAGCTGCCATGCGAAGTGCTCCATGCAATAATATATTGAGAAGATCTGAGATTATGTCCCTGCTTGCCATTTGCCATATGCAAACATAAATATTCCTTAAAATTGTGTAGTCACTACTGTTTAACAAGTACATGATAAACTTTAAATTTTACCAAAAAATTATGAGACAAGAAGCAATTTTAGTTGCTTTAATATTATAAGATTAATTTATCATGTTTTAATATAAAAAGTGAGGTTTGGAAATCCACATATGCTGTTTTGCTATGAAAATAGTATCTAAATTATAGCAATATTTACTGAACAAAGATTATAATGAATGGAATTTAAAATAAACCAACATTTCCATATAATTAAAGTTTTATGCAAAAGAAAATATAATTTAAATACCACATTACATAAAACAAATTTATACAGCAAAATATATAAAGCTAGATAATGATAGATACATGTAAAAAAACAAAAAATGAAAGAATAAAAGCAAATATACTAGTTTTGCTAGCTAATCTTTAAATAGCTAAAAGTTATTTTACTAAAATGCAAACTTGAGACAATTAAAGACAGACAAAACAAAATATGTGGGGTCTATGAAGAGATAAGTGAAAAGTGATGAGAAAGCTTAAAAAACAAAACTAGCGTAAACAGACAAAAATCAAACAAAAACAAACTAGAAAGTACTACATTAATTTACAGAACATCAGATTTCAAAGTAAAATGGGAAAGTGACTTGTCATATTGATGATGGATATAGTACACATAAATATATAAAATCAATAAATGCTGGGAATATGATAATACATATTGAGTTGTATAGAGAGAACAACCAAACATTGAAGGAAAAACTAGTAGATAAATAACAATAAAAGATAGTTTTATATGCCTCTCAGTCTTTGATGAGCATTTAAAAGCAAATAAGATTTTATGAAAAATAATTTGCGAACTAAAGACAACAAACAGTTTTAAAAAGTGTATACATGACATGTCAACATATTGTTAGGAGTTAATTCCAATAAATATGGTTATGGGAAACTTTCAAAAAGTATGTGTATTTTAGGAATTATTCTCTTCCCTTTAGGATTGGCAGCCTGGTGCATAAGGAATGAATTTGCAGAAAGAAGCTCCTTTCTTTTCCCCATCCAGGTGATTCAATGATCATGTTTGTTTATAAAGATGATCCTGATGTAGTGTGCACACATTAAGCACAGGGTATTTGTGTTACGCGTAAGTATAATGAATTTTGCCGGCTCTGAAATTACGACAATCCATGCCACAGAAGTAAAGTACTTCATAGTACTTTTCGCTAGAATAAAAAGCAATGTTTGCTTTGGGAGGAAGCACAGACTAAGGAGCACAGAGAGATTCAGATTTCCAAATGTCTTTCAATAAAGTATCCTTGTTTTAAAAATTTTGCATTTAAAAATTTAAGATTGAAGTAATGCATAAATCAACAATTAACTCTCTGGGTCAAACAAACTTACTTTTACTTGTATCTTCCATTTAAATTTATCACTATTTTTATGATGATGGAAATCTGCATAAACTGTTGACCATAGAATGTTCTAAGCGTTCAATTTTGTGGAATAATTTCAAAAGAGAAAATAATATGTAAAACTTTTTTAATTTAAAAAAGCAAAGTATGACTGTCACTTTTTTAAAATGATTGTGATGAAATGTCTTTGAAGTAAGATTCAAGGAATAAATGCACCTTCAGTCATATGTAAAATTATGCTACAAAACAACTTTGTGAAATTCTGCTACTATCTAATCAGCCCCCTTGCAATTAACAACTATAAACTCTGGATGCATTATTTTGAAAACCTATCTGAAGATACTGAAGAATAATCAAAAATAGTCTAAAACTGGAAGACAAGTCAAACTAGGCTTGGAAGAAAGGACTAATAGTAAGGTTCCTGTGCTCTTAATGTCTCTTAGCTTAAAGATACAACCTGTTCAGTTCCACACAGGATGACTAAACCTGGGGTTAAAATATAGTTAGCAGGTTGAAAAACTAGAGGACAGGGTGTAGGGCAACCACCGGAACTGGAAAATAAGGAATAATATCTAAGAAATGAAAAGGCAGCGAGGAGGAGCTCCAAGAGTCTATTTATAATTGCTTTCTAAATCTGTTATTCTTCCTTGAACTATGCATGGATGGACCAGGCCCTGTGAAACCCAGTTAAAGAAAAAGGGACTAACCAAAAACTGTACTTGTCTAGCTAAGAGAAAGCCAAGTTTTTAGCTATAGTTTAATTAATTGCCTGCCAAGCCTACTCTTTTTTTTTTTTTTTTTTTTTTTTTTTTTTGCGGCACCGGCGATTGAGCTCACGACCTTGCGCTTGCCGGGCAAGCGCTTAGACCGCTGAGCTAGATCCCCAGTCAAGCCTACTCTTGATAGGACTATAACAGAATGCAGACTTGCTATACTGTATTATTTATAATGTTCAGGAAATAAAATTACTAGAAACATGAAGAAATAGGAAAATAGGGCCCATATTAGGGAAAAAGGTAATTATTAGAGAGTGATTCAAATTACCCAGATATTAGGTTTAGAAGACAAGGATTTAAAATTGCTATTATAGTTTGCTTAATGATGTAAAGGCTAATGAGTTTGCAATGAGTAAGTAAGTCAGCAAATTTCAGCAGAATCTAAAATCTTAAACTAAAGAACACCAAAATTCTTCACCTAAAGAATTATAATATTTCAAAAGAACTATTACTGAATAAGCTTAACAGGATACTGTAGATAGCTGTAGAAAAAGTCAGTGACCTTGGAGATATATTACTATAATTATCCAGTCTAGTGAATAGTAAGAAGGAATGAGAAAAATGAGAAAAGTTTTGGAAGCAGTGGAACAATATATAGTAATCTAACATAAATATAATTGGATTTCCAGAAAGAGAAGTAAAGAATTTGGCAGAAAAATTATTGAAAAAGTAATGGTGAAAAATTTATCAACATTGGTGAAAGACAAAAACTAACAGATTCTAGAAGCTCATTAACCACAAGAAGAATAAATACAAAGAAACTAATACTTGAGTACATGAGAGTCAAAATACCAAACATAAAATCTAAAAAGAAAATCCTAAAGCAACCAGAAGAAAAACACTTTACATACAATACAACAATAATATGAATGATAAGGTATGTTATTAAAAATGAAGCCAGTGTGTGGGATATCTTCTTCAAAATACTAAAAGGGAAAAAAAGTGTGTCAGCCCAGAATTTTATATCCAACAAAAAATAACCTTTGAAATGAGAGCAAAATGCATGTATTTTTTAGGTAAAAGAAAACAGAATTTGTTATCTGAAGCCAAACATTGCAAGACAGTCTAAAGGAATTTCTTGTTGAACCGAAAGGAAATAATGCCAGATGGAAATTAAGATCTTCAGAAAATAATGAAGAACATTAGAAATGTTAGATTGAACATTAACATATTCCTCTTACTTTCTTTACAAGGTGTATGGTTGTTTAAAGAAAAATCATATTGCTTTGTTATTATATAAATAGATGTAATATATGAGAAAACTGTAACATGAGGGAAGGGAGAATGGCAATCAGATTTACATTGTTTTAACATTCTTAGATTTCACTGGGAGTGAAAATATTAATTCTAAGTCAATAATGAAATGTTAAAGATGTGGAATATATACCTAAATACACCCTCCCAATTGAAGAAAGGGTATTGTTAATTACCAAAGTACAAATTAAAATGTGATTCTAATAATATTAAATTTACTAAAATGTAGGCAATAAAAGAGGAATATAGAAATAAAAAATAGCAGGGTAGCAGGGAAAAATTAGTCAAATGGTAGACACAAATTAATCCATATCAATACACACTTTAGACCAACCTAAAATGTCTCCTTACAGTCTCACATTTGAAGTCAACATGATTGGAAGGATGTATTCTTATTCCTGGCTTCTTCCTTCTCTCTGATTCCTGGCCACTATGTGATTTTCCTCTGCCATCCCCTTCTGCCATGCTATATCTGCTTTGGTGGTAGCTAACCGTGGACTAAATTACTGAAACTGTGAGCCAAAATAATTCTGTCCTTTAAATTGTGGGTATCAGGTAATGTGTCAGTAAAGACTAGAGTCAGGAGGTTTATTTGTGTTATAATTTATATTTAGATATCCCCTAAAAACTTCATGCACTCATAGCTGGGGCTTTTGAAAAATTATTGAGATTTAGAAGTGTGATGCTTATTAGAGGAGTAGTCCATTGATGAGTTTATAGCTAAATGTGACATTGGGAGGTAAACCCTATAGAGGAGGGGCATCACTGGGGGAATGGCCTACAAGAGTATGTTTCCCTCCCCACTCCTTGATCTCTCCTCTCAATTTTCCTCTGCCAGCCATGAGCTGTTTCTCTTCTGCCATGCTGCCCTGCCTTGAAGCCAGCTGACTGTGGATGAAAACCTCTAAACTGAGAGCCAAAATAAACCTTTCCTCCTTTAAATTATGCTTTTTGGGTATTGTGTTCCAGCAACCAGAAAGTAGCTAAGACAATTTGGGAATAAGGACTTCATTGGCTGTTGGACTAAAGGCCATATGTGTTATGCTGTGGCAGAAATTTTGTCAACATTTTTCCCATGTCCTCAGAATTTTCATGAGACTGAGATTAAGGGAATCAGAGTAATTAATCTGATGGAAGGAATTTTAAAGCAGCCTAATGCTCAAGCTGTGACATGTATACTGGCTTTTGGCAAGATCTACAGTGAGAGTCAAAATCAAATAACAGAGCTGAACTATTTGAAAAGTTTGCAATTTCTCCAGAAAGGAAGTATCTGCAAGTTCAGACAAAGGAAAATATAAGCTGAAAATATAAGCATTTAAAGGAAGGCAAGTACTTTGTACAGGGACAATTAAAAAAGATGACTGGAGGGCATTTCAGAAATCAGCAAGATCCCCACCCATGGCAGGCTCAGTGGTACAAAACTGTAAATATTGCATTTGAGAAGAAAGTTTCTGTGATACTAGCTCATTTAGAGCTACCTAAAGACATGTATTCTTGAGTTCAGTTTTCCAGTTACTCAGAAGCCACTGCAGTCATGGTGCAAGAGGCCCTCATTATTACTCAACCCTGGTGACCAACTTAACATTGTACATGTAGTGCTGGTTTTTCAGTCATGCAAAATAAGGGTGTTATGGGGTCATAGAGGCTTCTACCTTGATTTCAGAAGAAGGATAAGGAGATCAGGCAAAAGTATGTGACAGGGTTGCAGTAGAAGTCCATGAGAAAGCAATGTGTTAAGCTGTAAGAGTGAAGCCAAAGGTGTAGTACAACTCCAAGATGTTGAAGATGCCAGGAACACGGAATTTGTGTTAAGAAAAACCTCACAGTGAGCAGATGCAGGCAAGAGAGAAGCCCTATGGGCTGCAACCAACAAGGCTACAGGAGTGGGGCTGCCAAAGCCCTTTGGAGCTTACATATCACCACAACCTGCCAAGAGTACTGCCAAACAACGTGATCTAATTATTGCAAGGTTTCAGTCTTGCTTTGGTCTGATTCCTTTGTATACTGTTCGTCTTATGGGAGCCTTTACCCTGTGCCATTATATGTTTGTATGTTTAACTTTCTTTTTCATTTTTACAGGGGCTTACAGCTTAGAGTTTGCCTTGAGTCTCAGAGGAGACTTTGGACTTGGACTTTTCAGCAATGCTAGAACTGTTAAGACTTTGGCAACTCTTACAGATGAACTAAATGCATTTTGCTTAATGAGATGGACATGATCTTTTGGGGGGACAGGGGCAGAATTTTATTCATTAGATCTAAAATATCACCCCAATGAGTCATGGTTTGAAGGGGGTTGGGAGATTATGACTTGGAAGAGTATATTCCCATCCTTGGCTCCTCCCTTATCACTCTGCTTCCCAGCCACCATGTGGTGAACAGTTTTCCTCCGCTATGCCATTCTGCCCTGCCATTTCTACCTTGGTACCATGTGACTATGGACTAAATCCACTGAAACTGTGAGCCAAAAATAAGCCTTTCCTCCTTTAAATTATATATGTCAGGTGTTTTGTCTTGGCAATAAAAAAAAGTGATATAGATCACAGAAAAAATAGCAAAATGGTAAACACAAATTAACCCATAAATACTATAGACCTAACTGGACAAACCACCCTTATTAAAAGATAGAAAATTTTCAGAATGGACAAAAAGATAAAAACTGCATGCTCACTGACACATAGTTTAAATATAAAGACACAGAAGTTGAAAATAAATGGATGAAAAAATATATAGTATGAAAACAATGTGCTTAAGTTTGGATAACAGATAAAGTAGATTTCATGGCAAAAAGTACTATGGGAAATAAGAGCCTTTTAAACTAAATGATTAAAGTACTAAATTATTCAGAAAATATAACAATCATAAATGTATGTACATGAATTTGACTGCTGACAGTTTAGCAGTTTATTCTTTTTGCTCAATATAACATGAAACAAAAAAATGACAGAAAGAAGAAAAGAAACAAATTCACAGACATGATTTTAGTACTCCTCACTCAGCAGTTGAGCAAATCAGATTAAAAAAAAGTATTGGGAAGACAGAAAATCTGGGTAACCCTGACAATTACTAACTACATTTTTAGGATCCTGCATCCCAACTACAAAATGTAAATTTCAAGGATAGTTTGTTGACCAATATAGCTCAAAGGCTATGCAAAAAACTAGTTTTAATAAATTAAAAACAGCATAAAGAAGAAATTAAGCCATTATCATAGGGATCCAATCTCTAGCAATGATTAAACTTTATCCATATCAATCATGATAAGGAATTACCCGGAACCTGTTGTATAGGAGAAAAGGAAAGATGTCTCCTAAGATAGATACTTTACAGACAAGTATTTTTCACTCAGAGAAGAGGTTCTACTGAAATTGTCTACTGCAGTTATACTCTTTGACTTCCAGCCCAGGAAAAGACATAGTAAGTCATAAAGAACTTTTCTTCCTCTTCTTAAAAAGTGCACTGAAATTACAGTCTCCTAAAGGTAACTAAACAATGACCTTCAGGGAGTTTAAAAAGAAGGAAAGTTTAGTCCTGGTTTACCAGTTTTTCAACAGCTGCATGGTCTGCTACTTTCAAACTAGTCCACACCATACCTGAGTAGTGTTGAAAAGGCAGAATATGTAGCTGAAGACAATTCTGATGTCATCATTATTCATTAGCATAAAGTATGCCAAAATCCAGGTAATTCCAAAAATGACTGCAATGGATAATGTGCTAAGACTTTTCTTTAGGGTTGAAATCTTTTTTGTGCTAAGTGAGGAAAACAAGAGAGAAAATATGATTTATTAGTTTGTCTATTTATGAATGTTATTATTATCCCTATTTGGCATGCATATTTAACTACTTATATACACTGCTTATTTAACAATACTATGCCTTGGATAGAAAAACAATGATACTGTATATTATGTCACTCTGAAGACAACCTGATTTAGCAAGCCTTATTTTAAAAATTCCCAATGCCTGTTTATAAACTCAGGCAAACACAGTTCCTTAAATATTACTGTAGGCAAAATTTACTAAGAATCAAAGTTTTCATTCAAATGTAATTTTTATTATGTACATAGTACTACAAAACAAACTCATTTGGAATTCCTATTTGGTGGTATCTGTGAGATGCCTATGCCTTAGGTTGGTATGGAAAAAGATAATTTAGACACGGAGTATTCCTCTTCCTTCTAATGGGAAGTCTGTACACTTGACATTTCATTTTTTGCCACTTGACTTTAGCTAGCAAGAAAAGACACACATAGAGATTTGAAAGGGTTTGCTCATGAAAGTTTCTCTTTTCTTACTGCCCTTTGAAACCCTGAGACCACTGTTTTGAAAGGTCTTGTCTGGTTTAATAGAGAATAGATACAATGTGGAGCAAAGTTAAACTTTCTCAACTGAAGAGCTGCCATCTGACACCACTAAGAACTACCAGATATGAAAGTCAGTCATCTTAATTTGTCACCATTTGAGCCAGCCATGATGGAACAGCTACCTACCCAACACTCAAAATCATGACAAATGATAAGTATTTGTAATCTAAGACATTAAGTTTTGGGGTGATTTGTTATGTAACTAACATACTACATAGAAGAGAATTTTTAAACAATTAGATTATATATGCTTTTCCTCATAGTTAGGCTTATTTAAGAATCGGGTTATCAGTCAGTCAAAATTTAGAAATATAAATTTTGTGGGTGTCTGTGGCCAAGATGATATTGTTTTGTATAAAGGAAATATATTCTGATTTGCAATTAGTTTAAGTAGACTTCAGCAAAGTTGTTCTGCATTACTATTACTATAACATAGGTTTCAATGTTTCGTAGTGACAGTATTTTGCCTTAATGTTAACTATCATTCATATAGGAAGGACTTAGATATGTAAACTACATATTCAACATTATATTCTAAATAATGATGATTTTCATTCATCTATTCATACCAACTAGATCCATTTGTGAGATTATGTAAGTTCATAAATGTTCTTATAGAAAGTATACTTGTAGAATTAAACATAACTCAGCCTCACTAGCACTGATCAATTCATTCTGACCACTTAGTGCTATGGAGATGGGAACAGAATGTGTATGTTTAACAGTTTCTGTTCTTGGTCTCTCAAACCAAAAGTTCTTTTATATTAGAGATAACAATGAGAATTTTTACATGGTCACACATATATTATATTACATTATATTCTTGCTATATAGCAAATAGAAAAGCAGTTTGAAAAATGGTAAATGGAAAGAGCACATATCCCATCTTTAGGGAACCTTTTTCAAGAGAAAATCCAACTTTCAGTGAAATCACCCAATGTATATATATTTGCAACTAATTTTAAAAAGTTTAAAGCTATTGTGCACCCCAAGAAACATATGTACAATCTAGACTACAGATTCTGGTTTGTAAAATGAAAATTCAGGTACCAGAATATCTTCACAACTCATTTCTTTAATTATTAAAATTTTATATTTGAATATCCCTTGTTAAGAAATAAAGGAAATTCTTTTAAGTTTTTGGACTTAGATTTTATTTGGTCTTGTTTAATACAAAAAGGCAGTATGTAATGGTGTACACCAAAGCTGTAGTACTGATCTTAGAAGACAGATACACTTTCTGAGTTTATAAGAAAATCTCTCTAAAATATCACACATTCTTGTCAAGAACAATGGACATTTTCAGTGTTTTATTGAAGCACTGTGCAGCAGCTTCTCATTCATTTGGAATCCTACCTGGTCAGATTCTGGTTATTCTTCCACAGCACGTTGACTGTGATTATAACAAATATAACAATATTACTGATGAGGATAATGGTTACAGGCATGATGAATGACCACAAAAATGAAGTTGTTAGAAAACTATTGCTATTTGATGTTGCCAGCCAGCAGCTGTGGAGAAAAGAGAAATTATTTCAGCAGACCAAGAAAGGTATAAATACTGGTTCCCTTTTCTACTAACATTATTGACAATCACACAACTGAAATGCTTGCTAAAAGGCTGAGTCTTGGCATCTTATACATTTGCGGTCATTTTCATGAACTCAACCTATTAGAAAAGTGAAATGGGTTGCTTCTGCCATATTCCTCTCTAGTCAGGTTGGACTTGTGGAAAGAAAATAGGCTTTTGAGTCAGGAAGACCTGAATTAAAAAAAAATCACTTCTTGTCACTTCTGAAGTGTCTGATTTTAGACAAGTTATTATTTGATTTTATTTTTGAGTATGTATCTGATCCAGATGGTGCAAAATATGAAACATACAAGTGGTTATAGAGGAACAAGATCTTTTTCCATGTCTGTCTCAGTCACCCAGTTTCTTATATAAACTTCTAGATTGAAGCTATGCATACATCAGCAAATGAATGATTTTTTTTTATTTTCAATCCAACATTAACATTTGATTCATACCTCTATAACTCACTTGACAATTATAGGAGATCATTCTGTAACAATATAAAAACACCCTCATTGTTTTTCTAGTTGCAAGTTATTCCATCATTTTGATATACCATAACTTATTTGAACAGTTTACCATCAGTGGGAAATTTAAAAATTTTAATGTTTAAAAAGTGAGAAAATTATTTAACTTCAATGTACTTGTTATTATTTTATTCTCGTTTAGTTTTGGTGGTGTAGGTTGTGGCGGTTTGTTGTTATTTTTCCCATCTGAAGTGAGAATAATGTCCCCACCTCATGGCATTGTTTAAAGAATTAATTCATTCATTTAATAAATATTTATACCACACATGCAAAGCGACAAATTCTATATTAGACACCAAGGGTCTGGGCATGGTGATTCATACCTATAATTTCAGTTACTGAGGAGGTTAAGGTAGGAGGATTAAAAGTTCAAGGTAAGCCTGGAAAATTTACAGAGACCTTGTCCCAAAACAAACCAAACAGACTTTATACTCACTGACAAATGATTAAATAAACAAAATATGGTATCTGTATATACTGCAATACTGCCCAGCTATAAACAATGACAAATATGAGACATTTGTAGGAAAATGGATGCATTGGAAAGTACAATATTGAGTGAAATAAATCAAACAAACAAATTTAAATACTGTATAGTATATTTCATCTGAGTGAAGTATAATACAAAGAAACTGAACTGAATCAAACTCGTGAACAAATGGACCTACTAGATGTATACCGAGTGTTGCACCCAACAATATCAGAATACACATTGTCTCAGCTGCACATGGGTCACTCTCTAAAATAGATTATGTGCTAGTGCACAGAGCATGCTTAAGTAAATGCAAAGGAACTGAAATAATCCCATGCATATTATCTAACCATACCACAATAAAATTGGAAATTAACGACAGAAACCCCCACAAGGATCCCATAAACATAGAAATTAAACAACGCTTTCCTAAACAAATAACAGGTTACAGAAGAAATTAAACAATATCTACAATTGATCAAAAATGCAAATACAACTTACCAGAACCTGTGGGACAAAATGAAAGCAGTCCTCACAGGGAAATTTATAGTGGTAAACTTCCACATCAGGAAAATGGAATGAACACAAATAAACAACCTAATGCTGCACCTCAAACTTCTAGGAAAAGAAGAGCAAGTCAAGCCCAAAGCCCAAAGAAGACAAGAAATTATAAAGATCAGAGCAGAAATTTATGTAATTGAAACTAAGAAAACAATACAAAGAATTAATGAATCCAAGAGGTGGTTCTTTGAAAGAATAAATAAAATTAATAAACCCCTAAATAAATCTTATCACAAAGAGGAAAGAAAAACCTCAAATCCACACAATAAAAAATGAAAAGGGTGAAATCACTACATATCCTGTGGAAATACAGATCAATACCTACTCTGAAAACCTTTACTCTCCTAGGTTCAATAACATAAAAAAAATGGAGAGATTCCTGGAAACATATGAATTATTGAAGCTGAATCAAGAAGTTGTAAAACTGCTGAATAATCCAATTTCAGTTAATCAAACTGAAAGTGTAATTAGAACCTTACCAACAAAGAAAAGCCCAGGTCCTGATGAATTCACTGCTCAATTCTACAAGAAATTTAGGGAAGACTTAATGCCAACATTCCTCAAATTCTTCAAGGAAATTGAAAGGGAAGCAAGTCTCCCTAATTCATTCCTGGAAGCAAGTATTACCTAATACCAAAACCAGAGAAAGGCCCAATCACAAAAGAGAATTACAGGACAATCCCCTTAATGAACATAGATACAAAAATCCTCAATAAAAATACTGGCAAATAGAATGCAAGAAATCATCAAGAAGATTATACACCATGATCAAGTGGGATTCATCCCAGCAATGCAGGGGTGGTTCAACATACAAAAATCAAGAAACATAATACACCATATCAACAGAGCCAAAGACAAAAATCACAAGTCATCTCAATAGAAGCAGAAAATGCTTCTGAAAAATTCAACACTTATTCATGATAAAAACCCTATGGAAAATTGGAATAGATAGTCTATACCTTAATCTGATAAAAGTCATATATGATAAACCAATAGCCCACATCTTACTTAATGGACAAAAACTGAAAACCTTCAACCTAAAATCAGGAACAAGACAGGGATGTCCTATATCACCACTCCTATTCAATATAGTTCTGGAAACAAGCCAGAGTAATTAATTAGATGAGAGAGAAATAAAAGGAATGAGGATAGAAAAGTAAAAACTTAAATTATCATTATTTGCAGATGATAAGATACTCTACACAGAAGACCTGCAAAACTCCATTGAAAGAATTCTAGATGTAATAACCAAATTCAGTAACGTAGCTGGATACAAAGTCAACACTCAAAAATCAATAGTATTCCTGTACACAAACAAAAAAATCACTGAGAGAAAGATAAGACAAACCACACTCTTTACTACAGCATTCAAAAAAATGAAATACTTAGGAATCAATCTAACAAAGGAAGTAAAAGATCTATACATTGAAAATTACATTACTCTGAAAAAAGAAATCAAAGAGCATCTCAGAAAATGGAAAGACACTCCCTCTTCATGAATACAAAGAACAAACATTGTGAAAGCTGCTGTTCTCTCAAATTTGTTATAAAGATTTAGTGCAATTCCAATCTAGATACCATTTGCATACCTGACAGATCTAGAGAAATCATTCTTAAAATTCTTCTGGAACCAGAAGAGACCTAGAATAGCAAAGGCAATTCTGGGCAACAAAGGCAAGGCAGGAGGCATCACAATCCCAGATTTGAAATTATACTACAAAGCTACTATGATAAAATCAGCATGGCACTGGAATAAAAACAGACCTGAGGATCAATGGAATACATTAGGAGATACACCTGCAACTACAAACACACTCAGCCAACTTATCTTTCACAAAGGAGCCAAACATGTTTGCTGGAAGAAAGATAGCCTCTTTAAAAAATGGTGCTGGAAAAACTGGCATATGGAATACCAAAAAATAAAACTAGACCCATGTCTATCACCATGTACCAAACTAAAGTCAAAATAGATCAAAGATCTAAATGTTAAAATAGAAACACTAAATCTGCTGGAAGACAAAGTAGGTAGAAACCTTGAAGACATGGGGTAGGCAGAGAGTTCATGAACAAAAATCAAACTGCATGGGAAATACTTCCCAGAATCAACAACTGGGATCTTGTCTTATAAAAGTTTTTGCATGTCAAAAGAAATCTCCAAAAAAGTGAAAAGAAAACCCACCAACTGAGAAAATATCTTAGTCAACTGTCCCTCAGACAAAGGACTTCTATTTAGAACATATAATGAATTTAAAAAATCAGACCTCCAAAATTCAAAGACCCAATCCAAAAATGGGCATCTGAGATGAATACACACTTCTCAAATGAAATACACATGTCAAATAAATATACAAAAAAATGTTCAGCATTATTGGTCATTTGAGAAATGCAAATTTAAACAACACTGAGATTCCATCTCACTCCAGAAAGAATGGCCAAGATCAAGAAATCCACCAATAACAAATGCTGGAGAGGTTGTGAGGAAAAAGAAACTCTTCTCCACTGCTGGTGGGAGTATAGGCTGGTGCAACCACTGTGGAAATCAATGTGGAGAGTTCTCAAAAGGCTAGAATTAGAGGTTCCATTTAACCCAGATATCCCACTTCTTTTCATTTTGCCAGAACTGAAAACATTGCACCACTGTGATATATGTGCACCCATTTTTATAGCAGCACAATTTGTTTGTTTTTGTTTTTGCTTTTGTTTTTATTTAAAGCGAACAAAACAGAAAAAAACAAAACAAAACAAAACAAAACAGAGTAGAACAAAACAAAGCAGATCAGAACAAAACACTGCAAGCAATACAGGACTTCAAAACAAGACAACAGGGTATCACTTGCTACCATCGTGTCTCTTCTTTTCTTCGATATAGTTGTTCATACCTTCACATGCAACAAACTCTAACAAAACTGAATAGTATAACAACAGTCAAAAGAAAAGAATGAAAGCACCACAGGCTTTCAAACCAGTAAGGAATCACCTATGGCTACCATAATGTCTCTCGCTCTCTTCAAGATAGCTGTCCATACCTTCCCATATACTGCAATCTAATAATAGAGAATTGACTAAAATGGATCAAATCAAAGAATAGAAGCATTATTGTATTTCAGAACATGATGATGATAAATCAGCAGTGGCTACCATAATGTCTCATCTTCTTTACAATAGCTGTTCATACCATCACCTTTAGTAAAATCAGTTCTTGTAAACTCTTTAGGAGTAGTGTTAGGCCTCTATCAGCCTATACTTGTTCATCTGACCTTTCTGTGTTAGGCAGAATAACAAAACCAAACACAATTAAAAACAAGAAAAAAAGGCAAATAAATAATAGCAACAGAGACTCCAAAACAATAACAATATAGACTTTCAGAACAAGGTGATAGGAGCATAACAAAGGTTGTTATTTTGTATTGCTTTCTTCAAATGAGTTACTCAGTTAATCTAATCCTATGAATGTTAACTGTTTTGTTCCAAGAATTAATACACTTAGTGGTACAATTATCTTAAGTGCATATATATACACATTTATATCTTTTTTCTTCTCCATTCCTTCTTTCCTCCTTTTCCCTGAGTTGTTCTTTCCTTTTGAGCAGTTTTTTACCCCTTCACAATATTTATTGGGGATTTTGTATCTTATTGAGTCTTTCAGTTTCTTGCACTAGGGAGATGATATGGTGTTTACACATGTGGGTTTGATTTAATTCACTTATGAGTATGGTCTCAAGTCTCATCCATTTACCTATAAAAGCCTCTATGTGAGCTTTCCTTATAGCTGAGTAGTACTCCATTATATAGAAATACCACATCTTCTTTATCTATTCCTCCATTGATGGGCATGTGGGTTGTTTCCAAGATTTGGCTATTACAAATTGTGCTGCTCTAAACATGGGTGCACATATATCACTGTGGTATGATGGTTTCAACTCTTCAGGGAATATGCCCAGAAGTGGAATAGTTGGGTAAAATGGGACTTTCAATCCCAGCTTTTTGAGGAACCTCCAAACTGATTTTCATAGTGATTGCACCAGTCTGCACTCCCACCAGCAGTGCAGAAGGATTTCTTTTTCTCCACAACCTCTCCAACACTTTTTATTGGTTGTTTTATTGATCTTGGCCATGCTTTCCGGAGTGAGATGGAATCTCACTGTTATTTTAATTTGCATTTCTCAAATGACCAATGATGGTGAACATTTTTTCTTGTATTTATTTGCCTTTTGTATTTCTTCAGCTGAGAAGTGTATTTTCATCTTAGATGCCCATTTTTGGATTGAGTCTTTGAATTTCAGGGACTCAATTTTCTTTAGTTCTTTTTATGTTCTATGTAGAAGTCCTTTGTCTGAGGGACAGTTGACTAAGATTTTTTTTTCCAATTTATAGGTTTTATTTTCACTTCATTGGAGATTTCTTTTGACATGCAAAAACTTTTTAATAAAACGAGATCCCAGTTGTTGATTCTGGGAAGTATTTCCCATGCAGTTTGATTTTTGTTTATGAACTCTTTGCCTACCCCATGTCTTCAAGGTTTCTACCTACTTTGTCTTCCAGCAGATTTAGTGTTTCTATTTTAATATTTAAATCTTTAACCCATTTTGACTTTAGTGTGGTGCACAGTGATAGGCATGGGTCTAGTTTTATTTTTGGCATATGGAAAGCCAGTTTTTCCAGCACCACTTCTTAATGAGGCTATCTCTCTTCCAGTGAACATGTTTGACCCCTTTGTTAAAGATAAGGTGGCTGACTGTGTTTGTAGTTCTGGGTGTATCTTCTAACCTATTCCATTGATCTTTGGGTCTGTTTTGAGTCCAGTACCTTGTTGATTTTATCACAGTAGTTTTGTAGTATAATTTCAAATCTGGGATTGTGATGCCTCCTGCCTTGCCTTTGTTGCCCAGAATTGCCTTTTCTATTCTAGGTCTCTTCTGGTTCCAGATGAATTTTAAAAATGATTTCTCTAGATCTGTCAGGTATGCAAATGGTATTTTGATTGGAATTGCATTAAATCTGTATAATAATTTTTGGAGAATAGCCATTTTCACAATATTTGTTCTTCCTATCCATGAACAAGGAATATCTTTCCATTTTCTGAGATCCTCTTCAATTTCTTTTTTTTTTCTTTTCTTTTTTTTTTTTTTTTTGCGGCACCGGGGATTGAACTCACGATCTTGCGCTTGCCAGGCAGGCGCTTAGACCGCTGAGCTAGTCAATTTCTTTTTTTAGAGTATTGTAATTTTCACTGAATAAATCTTTTACTTCCTTTGTTAGATAGATTCCTAAGTACTTCTTTTTTTTTTTTTGGATGTTATTGTGAAGGCTGTGGTTTGTCTTATCTCTCAGTGATTTTGTTGTTTGTGTACAGGAGCACTATTGATTTTTGAGTGTTGACTTTGTATCCCGCTACATTACTGAATTTGGTTACTGCATCTAGAACTCTTTCAATGGAGTTTTGGGGATCATCTATGTAAAGTATCATGTCATCTGCAAATAATGATAACTTAACTTCTTCCTTTGTACCCTTATTCCTTTTCTTTCTTTCTCTTGTCTAATTGCTCTGGCTAATGTTTCCAGCTTTATATTGAATAATAGTGGTGATAGTGGACATCCTTGTCTTGTTCCCAGTTTTAAAGTGAAAGAGTTCAGTTTTTGACTATTTAATGTGATGCTGGCTATTGGCTTGTCATAGATAGCTTTTATCAGATTAAGATAAAGATCATCTATTCCTATTTTCAACAGGGTTTTTTTTTTCATGAATGAATGTTGTACTTTATCATAAAGCATTATCTGCTTCAATTGAAATGATGATGTGATTCTTGTCTTTGGTCCTATTGATATGGTGTGTTACATTTATTAATTTGCATATGTTGAACCATCCCTGCATTCCTTGGATGAATCTCACCTTGTTGTGGTATATAATTTTCTTGATGATTTGCTGCATTCTGTTTGCCAGTGTTTTATTGAGGATTTTTGTATCTATTTTCATTAGGGAGATGGGTCTGTAGTTCTCTTTTTTGGTTGGGTCTTTCTCTGGTTTTGGTATTAGGGTAATACTTGCTTCCAGGAATGAGTTAGGGAGACTTACTTCCCTTTTGAATTCATTGAAGAATTTGAGGCACGTTGGCATTAAGTCTTCCTTGAATTTCTTATAGAATTCAGCTGTGAACCCATCAGGACCTGGGCTTTTCTTTGTTGGTAAGGCTCTAATGACATTTTCAAATTTCTTAACTGGAATTGGGTTATTCAGCAGTTTTACATCCTCTTGATACAGCTTAGGTAATTGATATGTTGCTAGAAGCCTGTCCATTTCATCTGTGTTATCAAACCTATGGGAGTAAAGAATGTTGAAGTAGGTATTGATGATCTTCTCTATTTCCATAGGGTCTGCATTGATTTTACCCTTTTCATTCCTTTTGCATGAATTTGAGTTTTTTCTTTCCTTTTTAAAATAAGGTTGGTAGGGGCTTATCAATTTTATTTATTCTTTCAAAGAACCAATTCTTTGATTCATTTATTCTTTGTATTGTTTTTTAGTCTCAATTGCATTAATTTCTGCTCTGATCTTTTTAATTTCCTCCCTTCTTTTGGCTTTGGGCTTGACTTGCTCTTCTTTTTCTAGATGTTTGAGGTGTAGCATCAGGTTTTTTATTTGTGTTTATTCCATTTTCCTGATGTGGGAATTCACTGCAATAAATTTCCCTCTGAGGACTGCTTTCATTGCATCCCATAGGTTCTGGTAAGTTGTATTTGTATTTTCATTTACTTGTAGATATTGTTTAATTTCTTCTTTAATATCCTCTGTGACCCATTGATTGTTCAAGAGTGTATTATTTAATTTCCATATGTTTACTAAGTTTTCTCTTGTCATTAATTTCCAATTTCATGGCACTATGATCAGATAATATGCATGGGATGATTTTAATTCCTTTGCATTTACTTAAGCATATTCTATGTACTAGTATATTGTTTATTTTAGAGAATGTCCCATGTGAAGCTGAGATGAATGTATATTCTGATGTTGTTGTGTGGAATACCCTGTACACATCTACCAAATCCATTTGTTCACAAGGTTGATTCAGATCTGTTATTTCTTTGCTGATTTTCTGTCTAGTTGATCTGTCTCTTTGTGTCAAAGGGGTGTTAATGTCTCCCATTATAATTGTGTTGCTGTTTATTTGACTTTTCATTTCTACTAATATTTGTTTTATATAGCTGGGTGTTCCCATCTTTGGTGCATGTATATTTAAGATTGTTATTTCTTCCTCTTGGAATTTTCCCCTAACCAGTATGTAGTGAACTTCCTTATCTCTTTTGACCATTCTTGGTTTGAAGTTCACATTGTCTGCAAACAAAATAGCTACTGCTGCTTTTTTTGGGCTTCCTGTTGCATGGAGTATTGTTTTCCATCCTTTGACTTTCAGTCTATGAATTTCCTTTTGGGTTAGATGGGTTTCTTGTAGACCGCATGTGGTTGGATGTTGTTTCTTGATCCATTCTGCCAGTCTGTTTCTTTTGATTGGTGAATTGAAGCCATTTATATTAATGGTAATAACTGATATATATTGGCTTATTTTAGTCATGTTATCTTTCTGTGGTGGTTTCTTTACCTTTTTCCTCTTTGTAATTGTATGCCTTGCTTGGTGGTTGTTTTCTGTTGGTCTTCTTGAAGTTGTGGCTATTTTCATTTCTATCTAGAATATCTTCAGTATTCTTTGCAGGGTTGGTTTGGTGGTCATTAAGTTCTTCAGCTGCTCTTTGTCATGGAAGTATCTTATTTCTTCTTTGATTTTGAAGGACAGTTTTGCAGGGTACATCAATCTGAGCTGGAGGTCATTTTCCTTTAGGATTTGAAATACTTCATTCTGTGCTCTTCTTGACTTCATTGTTTGTGTTGAGAAGTCTGCTGTGATTTTGATGGGCTTTCCTTTATAGGTGATTTGTTTCTTTTCTCTAGCAGCTTTTAATATTCTGTTCTTATGTTGAATTTCTGGGTTGTTGATTATTATATGCCTGGGTGTAGATTTATTTTGGTTATGGCTAATTGGAGTTCTTTATGCTTCACTTATCTGTATGTCAGTTTCCTTTCTCATGTTTGGAAAATTTTCAGCTGTTATTTCTGTAAATAGTCTTTTTATACCCTTTGTGTTGTCTCCTTCTTTTTCATTCACACCTATCAATCATATATTGTTTTTCTTTGCATCATCTTGCAGCTGTGGAATTATTTCCTGATTCCTTGTTATTTTTAAAAGATCTTTCCTTTCTTCTTCCTGCCATCTTGTCTTTGAGGTATGAGAATCTATCTTCATATTCATTGAGGAGACTTTTGCTCTCAATGGAATTTTTCGTTTCCTGGATATCTCTTTGAATCTGTTTCATGCATTCTACTTCTTTCTTGTATTGTTCATTCAAAGAGTCCATCATTTGGCAGTGCCCCTCTATTTTTTTAAATGTGTCTTCGTTAGATGTGTTCAGCATTTCTTTCATTATGTTTATCATTTCTTGCTTTACCTGTGAGATTATTTCTAAGCTGAGTTCCTTTACATCTTCATGGAGTTGTTTCTTCACCTCAGTTGCTATCATTTCAGAAGTTTCAGGTGTGTGGCTTATATTTTATTTTATGTCCATGTCTCTTTGGCTTGTTTGGGATGGACTGGAGGTGTGAGATTGCATTTTGTTTTTTTGTTTTGTCATTTTCCTGTATTCCCCTGTGGGAGGTGAATGCAAAATCTCAGTTTTTTCTTGGTTTGAGTATGGTTGTCTACACTGCAGGGTGTTTCCCCAGTTGCCAGGGGATCACTAGACAGGCCTTACCAGATCCCTACATACACTAGAAGGCTCCCTAAGTTGGGAGAGTATGCTTAGTGAACCTTCAGCATGCCCCACTTTGTATGGCAAGGCTGTCCAGATTCTTGAGGTTGTTGGGCAGGATCTCACAAGATTGCTTGTGATGTTCCAAGGCTGGGCAGTTAGGTGAAATTCACTGTGCATGCCTTCAGCTCTTGTGCGACCCACTGCCAAAGCTGCACCTCTGCTTGGGGTCACTGGGAGGGTCCCAGGCCAGACTCCTGGGCTGTTCCAAATCTCCTCAATGGGTTGGTAAGGTTAGGAGGGGCCTCCCAGGTCACACAGGGCATCCCAGAGCCTCAGGACTAGGTGGAGATGTCCGAGCACGATCAGCTCATGGGCGGCCCACCACCAAGGCTGCACCCTAGCAGCACAATTTGTAGTAGCCAAATCTTGGAAACAACCTAAGTACTCATCAACTGAAGAATGAATAAAAATATGTGGTATTTTTATAGCTGAGTACTACTCAGCTATAAAGAAAGATTGCATCAAGGCTTTTATAAGTGAATGGCTGCAACTCGAGACCTTACTCACAAGTTAAATAAATCAAACTCACATTTATAAATACTGTAGTTTCCCTAGTGTAAGAAATTTAAACAGTAAATACTATCCAAAATCTACAATAAATATTATGTAAGGGTGAGAAAGAGGAAAAGTAACTGGGATAGAGGAAAGGAGGAAAGAAGGAAGGGGAAAGGGAGAAGACATAAATTTGTATATATATACATAAGATAGCTGAGATGACTATACTACTAATTCTATTAGTTCTTGGGAAAGAACAGTTAATACTGATATGACTAGATCAATTTTGCATATCTATACTTGATAATCTAAGCAACTCTTTTGAAGGTAACAATATTCAATATTACAAGAATTGTAATATTCCTATCATCTTGTTTTGAAAAGCTATGCCATTATTGTTTTGGATTTATTGTTGTTTGTTTATTTTGCTTTTTGTTTTCCTTTTCTGTGTCTTTTGCTCTTTAATAAAAAATAAATAAATAAAACAAAAAATTTTAAAAATACAGATAAAATATCTTCACAGAAAATAAAGGGCTGGGATGTGGCTTAGGGAACACTTCTGTGTTCATTTGCCACTAATTCCAAAAACAAACAAAAAACCCTCAAGTCCCTACTATTTTACACACCAAGGTATTGGCAGCAAACAAAAATTCCACCCTTAATAGGTTTATAATCTGCACAAATAAATGACACATAAATAAAATTTATGTCATCTAATGATGAGTGCTTTGGAGAAAAACTCAAATGGTTAATGATGTTAGAAGTTGTTGCATAACTGTGGGAGGTGGTATTGTTTCATTATAAACTGAGTGATCAGGAAAAACCTCTTGAAAAAATACTTGAACAAAGACCTGAAGTAATGAGAAGAATGGTAGAGGTTACATCAAGCAAAGGCAGAAATTACATCAAGCACAAAAGCCCTGAGGTAAGAGTTTAAGAAGCAACAAAGAGGCTAGTGTGGCTAAAAGAGAGTAAGTGGATGGGATTTATAAAGAGATGCAAATTGCCTATACTCTGGGTGAGATATTGAAGCACAGTATAACCTGTCTTAAGTTTAAAAAATATTACTCCAGGTGCCATGATGAGAAGAGGGCATGAGAAAAAACATGAAATCATTTAGGAATCTCCACAATAATCATCTATATGGATTAGATCAGAAAAGAAGTTGTCACCGGGGATTGAATTCACAACCTTGTGCTTGCCAGGCAGGTGCTTAGGCCACTGAGCTAAATCCCCGGCCCTTAATATTTATAAATATTAGTAGGTTGAAGAAGCGTAATGGGGAGCTGGGGACCTAGCTCAGTGGTAGTGAGCTTGATAACACATAGAAGGCCCTAGGTTTGCTCTCTGGTACTGCAAAATAAAGGGAGGAAGCAAAAAGGGAGAACAATAATTTTGAAGTTCTGGATATACACTGTTATATAATTTTGTAGTTACTCCAGTAGTGGTTAAATTTCATGAAAACATTATTCTAACTTTTATTTCTTTGAGTTTTAGTAAGAGTGAAGTATGTATGAAGCATATTAGTACATTTAAATTCTTCTGAGAACTGATAGCTTTGTTCTTTGAACGTTGTTACCACGACTTACTCAATACAAGTATTCTTTTCAGCTTATCATATATTACCATTCTGTTTATAATGACACTTGATGTATGAAGGTTCTATTAAACCTGTCAGTCTTTTGTAAAACAACAACAACAACAACAACAACAACAACAACAGTCTGATTCCAGATATTTTTAAAAGTAAGGAGAAAGATTCATTAATGTGTTGGAGGTGAGATGTTGGAAAAATAAGTATGATTCCAAAATCTTTGGCCTAAGTTCCTAGAAGGATGAAATTTCCATTAATTGATTTGGGGAAGATGATTAGACAAACAGGTTTAAGAGGAAAGACATAGACTAGGCATCCAAGTGGGGGTACCAGGTCTGTAGTTGGGTTTTAACAAAATAGCCAAGAAGGGTAGTGCATACTTGATACTCAGTTGCTCTTCATTTTTCCCCTGAGGGGAAGCACGATTATTATGAATGCTGAAGGATTTCTAAATTATTTTTCATTGGAATATTATTATTTAAATTACTGTATTGAAATCACGTGTAATTAAAATGAAATTTTCACCACATCAATCTGAATGACCTAGGAAGAAACTGAGATCATCTTTAAATCTGTAATGAATTAAAAAATGAAACAGCATTCTTACCTTTAACAGATATAGTAGATCCAACCCTCAATAATGTGATGAGAGTGAGCAAAGTTTATCTTTAGCATTTCTAACCTCTTTTTCCTTTCATTTGTGACTGGAAGACAGTCCTCTAACCAGTCTCACCTCACAACACTTTGGCTAAGAATTTAATCATATCCTACTGAAAACTACTTTCAAATTTCTAGAAGTCTCCTTGGTGATTAAGCAAGTGGATGGCAAAATTTTTCAAAGAAAAAGATAAACATACTTCCTACCAGAAAGCCTCAAGAAACAGAGTGTAAAAAGAACAAGCAAAGACTGAGAGAGAAAAAGGACAATCCAACTATACTGGATAAATATAGATTTGCCAAACGTTAAACAATTAGTCAAATATTTATATGAGTCTGGAGCTATTTTGATTTTGAAGATATAAATTATAAGAATTACTATTTGTGGTACAGTGTGTGTACATGTGTGTGTGTGTATGTGTGCATGCACGTGTGTGTGTGTGTTTATGACTCTCCACTGACCTCACACAAATGAGGAAACCCAGAAAAGACATCAATTTGGGTACTGATTTCCATCAGGAGTTGTGCACTCAGATTGAATCTTCACTCCCTCTATCATTTGCATTACTTGAAAAAAGAGGTAGTTGTGCTGAATTTGTTCTTGTGATATCTGTTGTGGCTTACATCTAGATGTTCCCCTGAAGTTTTATGTGCTCAAAGGTGGGGATTTGGGGAGGTATCATCAGTGGATTAGTTAACTTATGAATTTATATCTAAATGTGGTGTTGAAAGGTGAAGCCTAGTAGGAGGAGTTGAGTCAGTGGCAGTGTGGCCTGGAAGGATTTAACTCCATCCCTCCTCTCTTGATCTCTCTTTGCTTCCTGCTGCCATTCTGGGAGCCATTTCTTTGCTGTCATACCCTTCTGCTATGCCACTCTACCTTGGAGCCAGCAGACTACGAACAGAAACCTCTCAAAAACTGTGAGCCCAAATAAACCTTTCTTCCATTAAATTGTGAGTGTCAGGCATTGTGTTCTAGCTATGAGGAAAGTAACTAAAGCAACATCTCATTTCTTTATTATTTTTAATTGAATGACTCAAGCTTTGGGAAATAAAATGTTGAGGAAGGCTATGAATCCTGCAGTGAGGTTAATGATTGTAGTTATGGAGTAGGGTTCCTAGGGATAAGACTGAAAAGTCATAGGATGGATGTTGATCTGAAAAATATCTGAGGACCCAAGGTCTAGAGAGCATCATAAGTGAGTCATAGGGAGTTTCCACATAGCCACATTGAATATGTCTTTTTGAGAATTTGAAAAGCCCATCAATAAGAATGACAGATAAACAATATTAATTGGAGCCAACGTCACTGAATAGTTATAGTGTTAAGTCAAAGAAAAGGAATTTTTTCAATATGTAAATTCATGTTTTGGTATCAGGGTAATACTTGCTTCCAGAAATGAATTTGAGAGTATTGCTCTCATTTAAGAGTTTGAAGAGTAATGGCATTAGATCTTTTCTGAAGTTCTTGTAGAATTCAGCAGTGAAGCCATTAGGACTGATTTTTTCTGTGTTGGTAAGTTTTTAGTTACATTTTCAATTTCATTGATGGATATTAGGTTATTTAGAATTTTTATATCTTCATGATTCAGCTTTGGCAATTCATATGTATCTAGGAATCTGTCCATTTCTTCTGTTTTCCATCTTATGATAATACAGTTTTGTGAAGTAAGTAGTGATGATTTTCTGGATTTCTACAGAATCTGTTGTGATTTCACCCTTTTCATTTCTAATTGCATGAATTTGAGTCTTTCCTTTTTTTTTAAAATAAAACTGGCTAATGCTTTATCAATTTTACTTAATCTTTCAAAGAACCAACTCTTCAATTCATTGATACTAAAACCAGAGAAGGACCCAACCAAAAAACACAGCTACAGGACAATCTCACTCATGAACACAGATGCAAATCAATAAGATACTGGTAAACAGGATATGGTAAATCATCAAGATTATACACCACAGCCAAGTGGGATTCATCCCAGGAATGTAGAATGGTTCAGTGTAAACAAATCAATAAATATAATACATTGCATCAACAGAGAAAAGCACAAAAATCATGATCATCTCAATAGATGCAGAAAAAAGTGTGACAAAGTCTAGCACCCATTTATGATAAAACCCTATAGAAAATTGGAATAGATGGTCTTTATTCCAATCTGATAAAAAGCCATCTATAACAAAACAACAGTCAACATCATACTAAATTGTCAAAATCTGAAAGCTTTCATTTTAAAATTGGGAACAAGACAAGAATTTCCACTATCACCACTTATATTCAATAGTTCTGGAAGCAGCCAGACCAATTAGACAAGAGAAAGAAATAACAGGAATAAAGATAGGAAAGTAATAAGTTAAATAATCATTATTTGCAGATAACATGACACTGTACACAAAAGACCCCAAAAACTCCACCAAAAGACTTCTGGATTTAATGAGAAAATTCAGTAGCATAGCTGGATACAAAGTCAATACTTGAATATTAGTAGCCTTCCTGTACCTGAATAACAAACTCACTGAGAGAGAAATTAGAGAAACAACATGTTCCACAATAGCATGGAAAATACCACAATCAGTCTAACAAAAGAAGTAAAAGATCTTACATGGAAAATGACAGTACTCTGAAACAAGATTGAAGAGGACATCTAAAAATGCAATGATATCTCTTACTCTTGGGTAAGAACAAACATAGTGAAAATGGCCATACTCCCAAAATTGTTACTCAGATTTAACACAATCCTGATAAAAAAAAATCATTAACATACCTCACAGAAGTATAGAAAACATTCCTAAAATTCATTTGGTGTCAGAAGATATCTAAAATAGCAAAAATAATTCTGGGCAACAAAATCAAGGCAGGGGCATCACAATTCCTCACTTGAAATTATACCATAGAGTTACCATGCTAAAATTAGAAGAGTACTAGGAAAAATCAGACCCAAGGATCAATGGAACACATTGTAAGATGCAGAAACAACTCACTCACCTATCTTTGACAAAAGGACCAGTTACATTCACTGGAAGAAAGACAGTCTCTTTAATAAATGGAGCTGTTATTCTTTGATTTGATTGGTTTAAGTCTCTTTTCTATTATTTGATTGCAATATGTAAGAAGATAGGAACAGCTCTTTTGAAGAAAACAGGGGACATTAAGGTAGCCATTGTGGGTTTCTTATTGTCTGATTTGAAGGCCTATAATGCTTTCACTCTTTTGTTTTATCTGGTTTTATATTATTTTGGTTTGTTTCAGTTTATTGTCTGCAAACGTATGAACAACCATTTCAAAGAAGGCAAGAGACACTAGGGTAGTCATTGTTAATCTCCTGTTGTTGTGTTTTGAAGACCTGTATTGCTTGCAGTGTTCTGTTCTGAAATGCTATGTTGTTTTTTACTCTATTCTGTTTTGTTTTTTGTTCTATTCTCTTTAAAATAAAAAAACTATAAATGGAGCTGGAAAGATTGACTTTCCACATGCTGAAGACTAAAACTAGACCCACGTCTCTCACAATTCACTGAAAAATTGAAATAGATCAAAGATCTAAATATTAAAACAGAAACACTAAATATGCTGGAAGAGAGAATAGGTAGAAGTCTTGAAGATATGAGGGTAGAACAAACCCCCTCATGAACAAAACCTGGATCACATGGGAAAAATTACAAAAAGTCAACAACTGGCATCTCATTTTATTAAAAAAACTTTTGCATAGCAAAAGAAATCACCAAGAGAGTGAAAAGACAACTCACAGAGTGGGAAACAAAAACTTTACCAGTTGTTCCTCAGACAAATAAATATTATCTAGAATATATAAAGAACTGAAAGAAAAGAAAAGAAAAGAAAAGAAAAAAACTAGATGCCTCAAATTTGAAGACCAAAAATAGGCATCAGAGATGAATACACACTTCTCAGATGAGGAAGTACAAACAACAAATGAATACATGAAAAATGTTCATCACTGGTCATTGGAGAGATGCAAATTAAAACACTGCTGAGATTCCACCTCACTATGTAAAGAATGGTTATTATCAAGAAATCAACCAACAATAAATACTGGTGGGGCTGTGGGGAAAAAGGGACCCTTCTGCTGGTGGGAGTATAGATTGGTGCAACCTCTGTGGAAATTGGTGTGGTGATTTTACAGTAAATTAGGATTAGAGGTCCCATCTAACCCAACTATTCCTCTTCTTGGTATATTACCAAAAGAATTAAAAGCATCATACCACAGCATTATATGCATACCCACATTTCTTGTAGCACAGTTTGTACTAGCTAAATTTTCAAAACAACCCAAATGTCCATTCATGAGGAATGGATAAAGAAGATGCATTTTTTATATATATAATGGAGTACTACTCAATCATAAAGAAGGATAAACTTGAGACACTTCTAGCTAAATGGATGCACTTTCTTTAGTAAAATAAATCAGACACATGTTTAAATATTGCATCATTTTTCTGGTGTGAGAAACTGAAATTGTAATAAGGACTAAAATGTATAATAGATATTGCAAAATAGGAAGAAATTGTTCAAAATGGAAGAGAACCAAGGAGAGAATAGGGGGAAAGAATATAGGTAAAAGAAAAAAATGAGAAAAGAAGAACAAAATGAAAACAGAACTTTGTAAACAAGGAGAAGAGGTTGAAAGGAGGCTAAAGAAATGTGAGAAAAAAAGGAATCAAGAAATATCATGTTCAAGTACCAATTCCCTATGATGAATGTGATCAATATGTATATATATTGTATTAATAAACAATTAAAAAAATAAAAATGTAAACTCACATTTCCTCTTGTCGATAGTGTAATTGCCACCATGAAGTGTTCCCATTCTGAGAATAAACAGTTCCCAGTGTGACACCCACTATTATAGCTGGGACTCCTTTATGATACAAAGAGGTACAGAATTAATAATTTATCCAGGACTCAGGTTAATTATAAAAGACTGCAAATGAAGTATACATCTGACCCTTTTCAGGATATATTGTTCGTTCCACTATGGATAAGAGACTAACTGATCCACTGATGTGTAGGGCAACAGTAGACATAATCTTTACCTGTTTTCTTTTCCTTTATAGCATTGGCTCTACATACCAACCCTATATGATTTCTGATTTCTTTGTAATTTTTGCCACAATTTTCACTATTAAATTTCTTAATTCTTGAGTCATTTGAAGTTTAAATTTTGATATCATTTTGTAGGAAACCAATAAAAGTTTCAGATAATTCTTCTCTATGAATCATGATTTTCTTTCTGGAAACCTTTGAAGTTGGTAGGTCTAAAGTAAATAGAGACATTTTAAAAGTTAACTTGTTTGTTTGTTTGGTTTTTGAAATGGGCTCACTGTATATTTCAGGCAGGCCTTACAGGTCCCATCTAACCCAACTTGGGTCAATCCTCCTGCCTCAGCTTCCTGAGTGCTGGGATTACAGGAATGTGCCACCACATCCAGCATTAAAAATTACCATCTTTAACTTAGCTTATGATGCATCTAATACACTTTTATTGATTATATTTGTCTTCTTCGTTGGAGTTTAAACTACTAGACAAACAGTATTAGAGATTTCTCTGTTTCCTCTTCCCCTACCTCAAGACCTTGTATTGTTAAGCTTCCAATAGGTGTCTATTTAAGTGATTGCAATAAAATTAAATTTCTAAGTAAGTGAAAATGCATACACTTACCCCATCCAGCTAATGTGATAAAAAGGATGAAATGTTGAGGAAGAGGCTTCATGGTCCTGATTAGCAGGAAATAAAGCTGTAGGGCACTGAGTCCATTCCACATAAATGTCACTAACAGAAAATAGTGCAGAAAGGCAGCAATTGCAGTGCACAAGGAATTTGGGGTGTACGTAATATCACTTTCAGGAATTCCATTATTATCAGAGTAATTTCCTGTATTATGAGCCTTTGTCAACTTATTGGAGTTTTCAATTCCAAACACAAAGAGAAGGTTAAATATCAACATGGAGGTACACAGATTGACCAACACCCAGGTTACTGAGGTTTTTCTGACTTTCCTGAAAATAAGTAAATATTTATATTAAATTACAACAAATAAACTACAGAAAAATAGAAGGTTGAAAATCAACACAGATGTACACAGATTAAACAACACCCAGATTTCTGAGGTTTTTCTGACTTTTCTGAAAATAAGTAAATATTTATATCAAATTATAACAAATCAATTGTGGAAAAATAAATTCCTCTGAAACTGCGAGGGAGTAAAGGAATATTACTACCCACTGCATATCTAGCTCACATCCCAGTAGGTCAGTTGGTAAGTCTACTTTCCTTATCACATCAGAAAAATGTGCTCTGTGTTTATCTCATTTCCATAAGCTGAGTTACAATAAATAGGTTGAGATATACTTTCTTAAAGCTATGTTCTGATCAAAAGAGGTATCTAACCTCCAAGATGGCCCCTGTGAATCCTAATTTCCAGGATTTATTCACTTTGTAGTACCCTCCCAGTCCTTCCCTGTACTTTGATTTAACTAATAGATTGCAATAGAAAGTCTGGCACCCAGGACTGACTTGTCCATTTGTTACAATAATGCTTCGGATCCATGATATTTTCATGGCACATAACAGTTTTAACTTTCTTTAAAATGAGAGGGAAAAACTATTAACTTTTAGGTCACAATATTATTATACCAGGGAGGAGATAAAGATGGTGGAACAGTAAGCAGCAGAGTAAACAGTCTCTCTGAGAGAAACAGTTCAGATGCTGGAATATAACATCATGGAGAGAACAAGAAGGAAGGAAGTGGGTCCCCTGGACTAAGGAAGAATCTAAAATACGAATTGAAGCCCACAAAGAGAATAAAAAGAATTTAAATGAAGAAGAAGGTGGTGGCTGGCAGCACCTTAGCCTGGAGGCAGATTCACCCTGCAAGAAGAGCTGCTGAGCCTGGAGATGTGCAGTCACAGTTGCTGTTGCAGTCCTGGTTGCGGTCATGGTTGCAGGTGCAGTTGACCCCAGAGGTCTCTGCAGAGAGGTGTGTGTGTGAAGGAGAGTGGTGGATGCAGAGATCTGCACTGGCTGGTGGTGAGTGCTTGGAATTCCACTCTGACCACCCCACAGGAGAGAGTGATCAGCGGGGCACCATCTTGGAGTTGGGCAGGTTATGCCCGGGGCCAAGACTGTTAACCACTTCTGCTGGCAGCATCAGATTGTGGGTGGACCATGGAAGTCACTTGGACCAAAGCCAGAAAAACCAGTCATTCTGGAGCTCCAGGTTGTGGGCGGACTCAAGGAAGCTGACTGGACCGAGATCCACTCCCATGCGCATTTCATGCAATATAATGTAGGTTCCTAAACAGCTTAGATCCACAGGGCCTGACCAGGTCTGCTCCCATGCAAACCCCAGGTGGCTTGGTACCCAGCTCAGTGCAGAGACACGGGTGCCCAACTTCAGATGTATGTAGCCAGCACTGGACAGAAAAGACAAACAGTCTACCTTTGGAGAAGTTGTGGCCAGTGCTGGGGTGCCTGGGACCACACTACTCAGGGGGTTGGAAGAAATCAGGAATATGCCAAGATGAAAGGGAGAGGGCAATCTCTGGCATCCAACCAAGCAGCACAATTCCACAGGAGGAAAACATGGAGATGGAGAATTGCACACCTGAAATGACTGAAGTGATGTCAACTGAAGTGAAGAAACAACTTCATGAAGCTATAAGAGAAATTAGAACAGAAATTCTATCCCAGGTAAAAGAAGAAATGAAAACCATAAGAAAAGAAATATTAAGCATCTCTAAAGAAGACACAGATAAAAAAGTAAAAGAGCATAGGAAAATGAGGGAAACCATGAATGAACAATATAAAAGAGATTTAGAATGCATGAAAGAGATTCAAAGAGATATCCAGAAAATTAAAAACTCCATTGAAAGCTGGCAAGTTCTCTTGAAAGAAACTGAAGACAGACTTTCAAAGCTTGAAGACAGGTTTGCAGCTTTTGATCATGAAAGGAAAGATCTCTTAAAAATAACAAGATCTCAGGAAGTAACAATTCAACAACTGGTGGACAACTCAAAGATCATAATTTAAGAATTAAAAATGTGAGTGAAGAAGTATGTGTCAAGACAAATGACATCAGGACCTTATTTACAGATATAATTTATCAAAACTTCCCAAGCATGAAAAAAGAATATGACATTCAAATAAGTGAGGCATATAGAACTGCAGCTAGCCATAACCAAAACAAATCTACACCCAGACATATAATAATCAAGTTCCCAGAAATTCAACACAAGAACAGAATATTAAAAGCTGCTAGAGAAAAGAAACAGATCACCCATAAAGGAAAACCCATCAGAATCACAGCAGACTTCTCGACACAAATCATCAAGTCAAGAAGAGGCTAGAGTGAAGTATTGCTAGTCCTGAAAGAAAACAACTTCCGATCCAGACAGATGTACCCTGCAAAACTTTCTTTCAAAATTAATGGAGAAACAAGATACTTCCATGACAAACAACAACTCAAGGAATTCATGGCCACCAAACCAACCCTACAAAGATTACTAATGGACATTTTAGAGTGAGAGAAAAAGGACCACAGTATCAGGAACAATGTCAGAGGGGGACCATCAAGTGGGGCCAGTCAATTGAATGGACAGGAAAAATAGGGAGCCAATGGCAGAAAAATAGCATGGCAGAGACAATGCAGTGCAAGAGGGCCTCAAGGCACCAATAGAAAGAAACAGAGGCATAGTGGATCAGGAGACAGGATCCATCAATATGCTCTATGCAAGAAACACATTTAGCTGGAAAGTAAATTTATAGTCTGAAAGTCAAAGGAGAGAGAGCAATGCCCTATGTGACAGGGAGGCAGAAAAAAAAATAGAGATACCCTGCCCATTGATTGCAGAATGGGTAAGAAAGACATGGTATTTTATGTGATGGAAAGCTACTCAGCTATAAAGAAAGATAACCTTAAGGCTCTTGTAGGTAGATACAGGCAACAGGTAATAGTGCTCATGGATGTAATGGATCAGAGTCACAAGGGTGAATTTTGTGTTGTCTCCATAGCATAACAAACTAAAGGTGTTAGTGGGATCCAAAATGCACAATACATATTGCAAAAGTCAAAGGGGAGGAATTGTCTAAAAAGGGAAGGAAATGACCTCTATTAATCTATTATCATGATTTGAAATTCAGATTCTATTTATTGTTCTGATTAATTTTATTTTATTCTGATTTGTTGGATTTTATTATACTTGATGGCATGGACGGCTATTTTAAAGATAACAAAATATGCAATTGCACCATTGAGGATGTCCAATTATCTTATTTAGAAGCCCGTTATGGCTTTCATTGTTTGTTTTGATTGCTTTTACTCTATTCTGTGTTGTTTGATTGTAATATGTCTGAAGCTGTAGGCAACTATTCTGAAGATAACAAACATTATGGTAGCCAATGCTGTTTTGCTAGTATCTTTAACTTCTCTAATGCTTACATTGTTCTGCTTTGTTTGTTTTGTTTTGTTTTGTTTCTATTGCTTTAGTTTGCTGTATTTTGTTTGAGTTTACTTATCCCTGATGGTATGGGCAGGTATACTGTAGATAACAAGAGGCATTATGGTAGCCTTATCAATTGCTTTTTACCGTTTACCATGTTCATTGCTTTGTTTTGATTGACTTTACTCTGTTTTATTTTGTTTGGTTGTATTCTTTTCAAAAAAATATTATTATACCAATACATTCATAAAATATTATTTTAAAATCTTTTTTAATGAAAGAAGGACCCCAAAATGACAACAAAAAATCATGATATGAACCTCATGATAGTTTTTCTGTTGTGATCTTTGGGTTTCTGAGTGACCATAGAAAAAGTGTGATCACTCAGTTAAGGAAAGCATGTGGGAGTGCTCTGAGTATATATAGAGAAAAAAAGAATCAGTCGTTCCAGCATCCTGGGACCAGATAACCCGACATCAACCACCTTCTGTCTGCAGTTTCCTTGAAGATCCCAAAAGAGACAGGCAGATGAATCACCAAGCTGAACCAAGTCAAGTCATAGAATCATCAGAGAAAATAAACTGTAGTTTGAAGGTACTAAATTTTAAGAATTTGCATGCATGTATAAAGTTTTTTGTAGGAAAAACTGTAAATGGAGTTACTACCCATTAATAGATGAATTCATGCTTGAATGCAGAGAAAATTCAACTTTTTTACCATATATTGTTTTTAAATCTCACTTATAAATTTTAAAAATGCCAAAAGAGTAATTTTAAATAATTTTACATAACAATGTAATATGTTTTAAACAAAATAATATAATGCTTATCTTATATTATATTCAATAAGTAAGACTAAATGGGCAAAATATTTATTTTATGAGCTATTGCTACAGATGCTTTTCTTTATAATTTTAGTACACTTAAAATTACTATCTCTTTGGTTGACTTACATGTACCAAAGTTACATGTGTCTTTTTTTTGAGTCCTCAGAATCTTCTTCCCATTAAGTACAGGGACTAATGCTCCAAGAACCACACTTTGGAAGTTTTTGCTGTTTGTCAGATGGTCCATATGTTCTGAATGGTTCAAGGACTGTTTAATGTAAAATATGCCCAAAGATGGTTTTTTCCTTTGAAGGTATAATTTCTCAGTGCAGAACTAAGTGTTCTTCAAAAGTATTCACTTTTTTTCTCTCATATATACCTAATGTCTTTGCTCTAAAAGAATATCTTTAGTTTTGCATACAGGCTGGTAAACAAGGCAGTGTGTGTGTGTGTGTGTGTGTGTGTGTGTGTGTCTGTGTGTGTCTGTTTCTGAGGATTGAATGCAGGGCATTGGCATTCCATTGCACTCCAAAAATTTATTTTATTTTATTTTATTGAGAAAAACAATAAACACTGGTACAAAATTTCAAAACAAGATAGGAGAATAACAATGGTTAAAACTTTATGTATTGTTATCTTCAAAATAGTTGTTCACATTATTACAAGATATAGGAATGAAAAATTGATCAAACAATATAAACACAAACCTTTCTTTTCAGTGAAATAACAGACATTACTAGTATAACTACCTTACTATATAGCTATTTTTTACATATTTACTATACACATTTTTTTTCCTTTTCTCCTTTCCCCATTGCAGCTTCTGTTTCCTTTTGAACAGTTTCTACCCATTTCATAAGATCTATTATACATTTTGGTTCTTATTTACTCTTTCGACTTCTTATACTATGGAGACAATACAGTGTTCTCAGTGCAGAACTAAGTGTTCTTCAAAAGTATTCAACATGCTTGTTTGATTTATTTCACTTAATAGTATGGTCTCAACTTGCATCCATTTACCTATAAAACCCTCAAGTTTATTCTTCTTTATACCTGAGTAGTATTCCATCGTATAAAATTACCAAATCTTTTTTATCCATTCCTCAGTTGATGGACATTTGGGTTGTTTCCAAGATTTAGTTATTACAAATTGTGCAGCTATAAACATAGGTGCGCACATATCACTATGGTATGATGTTTTTAATTCTTTTGGGAAGATACCCAGAAGGAGAATACTTGGGTTGAATGGGACCTTCAGTCCTAGGGACCTCTAATCTTCACACTGATTTCCACAGTGGTTGTACCAGTCTACACTCCCACCAATGTTAGAGAAAGGTTTCTTTTTTCCCACAGCCCCACTAGTATTTGTTGGTTGATTTCTTGATGGTAGCCATTCTTTCTGGAGTGACATGGAATTTCAGTGTTGTTTTAATTTGCATCTTTCAAATGACCAGTGACATTGAACATTTTTTCATGTATTTATTTGCTATTTGGGTTTCTTCATCTGAGAAGTACATATTCATCTCAGATGACCATTTTTGGATTGGTTCTTTGAATTTGGGGAGATCTGATTTTTTTTCAATTCTTTATATGTTCTAGATATGTCCTTTGCCTGAGGGACAGTTGGTTAAAATTTCTTCTGACTCTGTGGGTTATTTTTTCATTCTGTTGGTGATTTCTTTTGATGTGCAAAAACTTTTTTAAAAGATGAGATCCTAGTTGTTGATTCTTTGAAATACTTCCCATGCAGTTTGGGGTTTGTTCTTCAAGTCTCTGCCTACACCTACGTCTTCAAGACTTCTTCCTATTTTCTCTTCCAGTAGACTTAGTGTTTCAGTCTTAATATTTAGATGCTTGAACCATTTTGAGTTTAGTTTAGTGCATGGTGAGACACATGGGTCTAGTATTCATCTTCAGTATTTAGAGACCTAGTTTGTCCAGCACCATTTATTGAAGAGGTTATCTTTCTTCCAGTGGATATGTTTTACCCCTTTGTCAAAGACAAGGTGGCTGAATGTGTTTGTAGTTGTGTCCATATCTTCTAATCTATTCCACTGATCCCCAGGTCTGGGGTTTGTTTGTTTGCTTGTTTGTTTGTTTTTTGCCAGTACTATGCTTTGTAGTATAACTTCAAGTCAGGGGTTGTGATGCCTCCTCCTTTGCCTTTGTTGACCAGAATTATTTTTGCTAATTTAGGTCTCTTTTGGTTCCAAATGAATTTTAGCAATGTTATTACTAGCTCTGTCAGGTATGTTAATGGTATTTTGATCAGTATTGCATTAAATCTGTATAACAATTTTGGGAGTATAGCCATTTTCACTATGTTGGTTCTTCCTATCCATGATCAAGGGATATCTTTCCATTTTCTAATATGCTCTTCTATCTCTTTTTTCAAAGTGCTGTAATTTTCAATGTATAGATCTTTTATGTTCTTTGTTAGACTGATTCATAAGTATTTTAATTTTTTGGATGCTATTGTGAAGGGTGTGGTTTCCCTAATTTCTCTCTTAGTGAGTTTGTTGTTTGTGTACAAGAGTACTATTCATTTTTGAATATTGACTTTGTATCCAGCTATGCTATTGAATTTGGTTATTAAATCTAGAAGTCTTTTGATGGAGATTTTGGGGCCTTCTATGGAAAGCATCTTGTCATTTGTAAATAATAATAGTTTGATTTTTTCCTTTCCTATCCTTATTCCTTTTATTTCTCTCTCTTGTCTAATTGTTCTGGCTAATGTTTTCAGAACTATATTGAATAGGAGTGGTGATAGTGGACATCTTTGTCCTGTTCTTAATTTTAGAGTAAAGGATTTCAGGTTTTGGTCATTTAGTATGTTGTTGGCTGTTGATTTGTCATAGATGGATATTATCAGATTGAGGTAAAGACCATCTATTCTGATTTTCTGTAGGGTTTTATTGTGCTTGAGTGTTAGACTTTATCAAAAGCTTTTTTTTACATCTATTGAGATGATCATGTAAACTTTTTCTTTGGCTCTGTTCATATAATGCTATGGTTGATAAATAGCGTCAACTACAGAAGTTTACAAGTTTAACTAAGTGACTCAGCAGAGAACCAGGATTCTCACTTTGTAAATATCCTCAACCTGTGCAAGAAGAGGGCAAGTAGATTTTGTGAGTGGTACACTTGCCCTGGAGGGCAGGTGACTTGTGTATAATATAATGGAGGAAAAGAGGCTTGCTCTTTCCCTCTTTTGCTCTTGTTGCTTTGCTGTCTTCTGCCACCTTGAAATGTTGCCCTTGTGCCATGCCACCCTGCCTTAGAACCAGCTGATTATGGACTGAAAACTTCACAAAGAATAAACCTGAGCTAAATAAACCTTTCCTTCCTCAATTTTGGCTGTCAAGTATTTTGTCTTAGCAACAAGAGAAAAGTAACCAAGACATATGGTGTATTATATTTTTTCATTTGCATACATTGAACTATCTCTGCATTCCTGGGATGAATCTCACTTGGTCATGTGTATAATCTTGATGATTTACTACATTCTGTTTGATAGTATCTTATTGAGGATTTTTGCATCTATGTTCATGAGGGAGATTGACCTGTAGTTTTAGTTTCCATTGCATTAATTTTTCTCTGATCTTTATTTTCCTACCTTATATGGGCTTTGGGCTTGTCTTGCTCTTTTTCTAGAAGTTTGAGGTGCAGCATTAGATTGTTTATTTTTGCTCATTCTGTTTTCCTGATGTGAGAATTCACTGCTATAAATTTCACTAGCTGCCCAAGCCCTGCTCCACATGAATTCCAGCAGACAAAGGGAGACATTGCTCACTGGTAACCAGCTCAGAGGGAAGGCAGAGGCAAGCCCCACTCTGCATGCATTCCAGCAGACAAAGGGAGACACTGCTCACTAGTAACCAGCTCAGAGGGAAGGAAGAGGCAGGCCCTGCTGCCACACACATTCCAGCAGCCCTCGAGACACTTCACCCCAGGTAACCAGCAAGGGCTGGGAAAAGCAGAAGCAGGCCCTGCACCAGAGCACCCAGTGGGCACCATTGGATACCTGTGGTGAGCACTGGCCAGGAAAACCAAACAGTCACACTCCAGAGAAATTGTAGCCAACGTGGGAAGTGCCCACAACCCCACTACCCACTTGGTTGGAAGAACCCAGGAAAATTTCAAGACAAAGAAGCAAAAGGCAGTCCCTGGACTCCAACCCAAGCAGAGAAAGTCCAGGAGATGAAAACATGGAAGAGATCAGGAGTTGCACACCTGAAGTTTCTGCAGTGATGGCAACTGAAGTAAAGAGACAACTCCATGAATCTATGAAAGAAATTAGAACAGAAATACTTCTCAGGTAAAAGAAGAAATGACTTTCCCAATATGTATTGTGCATTTTGGATCCCACTAACACCTTTAGGTTGTTATGCTATGGAGACAACACAAAGGGGAGGAATTATCTAAAAAGGGAAGGAAATGACCACTATTAATCTATTATCATGATTTGAAATTCAGATTGTATTCATAGTTCTGATTAGTTTCATTTTATTCTGATTTGTTTGATTCTATTATACTTGATGGCATGGACAGCTATTTTAAAGATAAAAAAATACATAATTGCAGCCATCGAGGATGTCCAATTATCTTGTTTAGAAACTCTGTATGGCTTTCATTGTTTGTTTTTATTGCTTTTACTCTATTCTGTGTGGTTTGATTGTAATATGTCTGAAGGTGTAGGCAACTATTCTGAAGATAATAAATATTATGTTAGCCAATGCTGTTTTGCTAATATCTTGAAATTATTGCTTACATTGTTTTGCTTTGTTTGTTTTTGTTATGTTTTGTTTTGTTTCTACTGTTTCAGTTTGTTGTATTTTGTTTGATTTTACTTATCCCTGATGGTATGGGCAGGTATACTGCAGATAACAAGAGGCATTATGTTAGCCTTATTGATTGCTTTTTTTTCTTTTTCTTTTTCTTTTTCTTTTACCCTGTTTCAAAGTCATGTTCCATGTTCATTGCTTTGTTTTGATTGACTTTACTCTGTTTTGTTTTGTTTGGTTGTATTCTTTTCAAAAAGAAAATGAAAAACATAATAAAAGAATTGCTATGCTTCTCTAAAGAAGACATGGATTAAAAAAATAGAGGAGCAAAGCAAAATGAGGAAAACTATGAATGAACAACATGAAAGATTTCAAATGCATAAAACAGATTCAAAGAGATATCCAGGAAATTAAAATCTCCATTAAAAGCTGGCAAAATCACTTGAAAGAAACTGAAGATAGGTGTGCAGCTTGTGATTGGGAAAGGAAAGCCCTCTTAAACATAATGAGGAACCAGGAAATAACAATTCAACAACTACAAGATGATGCAAAGCAAAATAATTTATGAGTGATAGGTATCAATGAAGAAGCAAGGGTCAACACAAAAGACATAAAAATTCTATTTACAGAAGTACTAGCAGAAAACTTCCCAAACATGGGAGAAAGATGTGCTATTCAGATAAGTGAGGCATGTAGAACTCCAGCTAACCCTACCCAAAGTAAATCTACACCCAGACATACAATAATCAAGATCCCAGAAATTCAACACAAGAACAGAATATTAAAAGCTGTTAGAGAAAAGAAACAGATCACCTATAAAGGAAAACCCATCAGAACCACGACAGACTTCTCAACACAAACCATCAAGTCAAGAAGAGCTTGGAGTGAAATATTTCAAGTCCTGAAAGAAAACAACTTCCAACCCAGATTGATGTACCCTGCAAAACTTTCTTGCAAAATTAATGAAGAAACAAGATACTTCTATGACAAAGAACAACTGAAGGAATTCATAACTGCCAAACCAACCCTACAAAAAATACTGAAGGACATTTTAGAAAGAGATAACAAAGACCATGGTTCCAGAACAGTGGTAAAGGGGGATCACTGAGTGGGACAGACAATAGAATGGAGGGGAAAAGTACACAGTCAATGGCAGGAAAATAGCATGGCAGAGACGAGCTAGTGCATATTGGCTATAACCACTAAATTCACCTTAATTCACCAATAAAAAGAAACACAGGAAGAGTGAATCAGGAGATGAGATCCATAAATATTCTTTATCCAAGAAACACATTTAACTCAAAAGGGAATTCATAGCATAAAAGTCTAAGGAAAGAAAACAATGCTCTATGTGACAGGAAACCAGAAAAAAACAGAAGAGGTAGCTTGCCCATCAGCTGCAGAATGGAAAGGAAAGATATGGCATTTGGGTACAATGGAAAGCTACTCAGCTATAAAGAAAGATAACCTTGAGACTCCTGTAGGTAAATGAGTACAACTTGAGAGTATGCTCATGGGTGAAAGGGTTCAGAGTCACATGGGTGAGCATTGTATTGTCTCCCTAGTATAAGAAACTGGGGAAATTAGTGGGATCCAAAATGCAAAATAGATATTGTGAAGGTGAAAGGGGAGGAGATGTCTCCAGGGGGAAGGCAATGGCAATTGCTAATCTTTTATTCATTTTGGAGTCCTGTATTGTTCTCATGGTTCTCTTTAGCTTGGTTTTATTGTTTAGTTATGTTTGATTTTATTATATTTGATGGCATGGACAGCTATTGCAAAAATAACAAAATGGATTATAGCAGCAATTATTGATTTCCTATTATCTTGTTCCAAATCCTATATTGTTTTACTTGTTTTCTTTTGATTGATTTTATTCTATTTTGCTTTGTTTGATTTTGTTATGTGTGATGGTATAAGCAGCTACTTTGAAGATAAGATGCATAATAGTAGCCTCTGTTGTATTCCTACACTCTTGTTTGAAGTCCTGTATTGCTTTCATTGTTTTCTTTTGATTAGTTTTATTCTATTCTGTTCTATTTGATTGTATTATACCTGAGGGTATGGGTAGTTATTTTGAAGATAACAAGAAGCATTTTGGTAGCCATTATTGATTTCCTTTCATCTTGTTTTGAAGTCTCATATTATGTTAATTGTTTTGTTTTGATTGACTATTCTATTTTGTTTTGTTTGTTTTTATTATGCCTGATGATATAAACAGCTACTTTGAAGATAACAAGATGCATTATGGTAGCCACTGTGGTATTCCAACAACCTTGTTTTGAAGTCTTGTATTGTTTTCATTGTTTTATTTTGATTAGTTTTATTCTGTTTTGTTGTGTTTGATTCTAATATGCCTGATGGTATGGGAAGTTATTTTGAAGATAGCAAGGGGCAACATGGTAACCATTGTTGGTTTGTCTTTATTTTGTTTTGAAGTCTTGTATCACATTCTTTGTTTTGTTTTGATTGAATATTCTTTTTATTTTGTATTTGTTTTATTCTCTTAAAAAAATGGCTGCCCATATCATCAGACATAGTAAAATTAAACAAAACAAAACATAAAACCAAACCAAACAAAACAATGAAAATTATACAGGACTCCAATACAAGATAATAAAAAATTAACAATGGTTACCATAATACCTCTTGTAATCTTCAAAATAACAGTTCAGACCATCAGACACAGGCATGTAAAGTTAACCAAACAATACAAGAACTAAGTTGTTTCTTTACCTCAATTGTAATCTTTTCAGAAATTTCCAGTGTGTGACTTTTAATTTCTATTATGTCTCTGTCTCCTGAACTTGTCTCTGTAGGCTAGAGGTCTGACATTGTATTTTGCTCCTTCATCTTGACATTTTCATGTGTTCCTCTGTATCAGCCCATTGCTACATCCTGGGTGCTTCCTGCATTGGCTGCCAGTCCCTTGATGTAATTGATTGGATTAGGAACCTGGGTTCCTCTGATCCAGGGTTCCTCGAGTGGTGGAGAGGCACAGGGTGGTGGTTTACCAATGCTCCCCTGATGGTAATGGGGCTTCATGATGTGGCTTATTCTTTGGGCCAGTGCTGGGCTTGCTGGTTCTCTCCAGGCCACTGGCATGTGTTCTCAGGGTGTGTCTTCTTCTCTGGGTCTGTGCTGGGCTTGCTGGATCTCTCCAGATTGCTGGTGCATAGTCTTAGGGTGTGGCTTCTTCTTATTAACTCCATTTGTTCACAGGTTTGGTTCAGCTCTGATATTTCTTTGCTGATTTTCTGTCCAGTTGATCTTGTCTCTCTGTGACAGTGGGGTACTGAGGTCTCCTATTACAACTGTGTTATTGCTCATTTGATTTTCTAAGTTTACCAATAACTGTCTTATATTGTTGGGTGCTCTTGTGTTAGGTGCATATGTATTTATGATTGTTATGGCATTTTTTGCTGTCTCCAGCTTTCTTACTGACCCCAATCAATCTTATGCTATTTTTCCTTGCTTCATCTTGTAGCTGTTGGATTGATTTCTCATGGTCTGCTGCCATTTTTGAGACATATTTTTTTTCATGATCACTAGCTGCAATTCTGTCTTCAAGATCTGAAATTCTATCCTCTCTGTCGAATCTGTTTCATATACTTTCAATGGAGGTTTTAATCTCCTGTATCTCTATTTGGATCTGTTTCATGGATTCTATTTGTTTCCTATGTTGGGCATTTTTTGTTTCCAACTTTTTGTAAGTTCATCTATTCTTTTGTTTATGTCTTGTCTAATATCTTTGATTTTAAGCATCATTTCTTTTTGTACCTAAGAGATTACTTTTCCTATAGCCTTTTCCACTTCTTTTTTCAATTCTGTTGTTATCATTTCAGAAAGTCCCAGTGTTTGACTTCCAACTTCATCCATCTCACTGAGTTCCAGGTCTGTTCTGGGTAGGCTGGAGGTCTGGTGTCACACTCCATCTCTGCATCTTGTTATTCTCCACCTACTCTTTTTCCTTTTATTTTGTCTTCCATATTGATGCCTGCCAACCTCCCATGATATATAGTTCTACCAGTAGCATTGAGGCCTCTCTCAAGGAGGAAAGGAGATGTCTTCCTCAGGGATGTCCTCCAGATGTAATTAGTTTTTTATTGCTAGCCTAAGAATCTACCTTCTTCTGGTGTTTACAGTTCTGTGATAATGTCTATGTGACATTCTAGAGAGGTTCTGGGTATGGAACTGACCTTGGCCTCTGGATGTGGGGGCTGGGACTGGTCTTTGGTTGGTGGAGTTCTCCAGAGTCCAACTGCTATGTCCTCATTGCTGCTTCAGACACTTCCACATTACTGGCCTCATTGATTATTTCATCCTCCAAAGGTGCATGTGTGTCTGTGCACCAAGCTGTTGTCCTGGGTCTTGGAGTTCCTGTTGGTCTTACACTCTTCTAGGGAGATAATGCAGAAGGCTCAGAACATGAACTCACTGTCTTCCAATCAGCCCCACCATCCAGGATGTCATCTCAGGGTACACAGTGTAAACTCACTGTCTCCCAGCTAGCCTAACCATCAGGGATGTAATGCAGGGGTGCAGAGTGTGAACTCACTGTTTTTCAGGTAACCTGCTCTCTCAGATGTAATGGAGGAACACAGAGCATGAACTCACTGTCTTCCAGCTAGCCCTAGCATCCGGGGGGCAGTCTCATTTGATTGTTCATGTCTATTAATAATTGCCTTATATAGTTGTGTGCCCACATGTTTGGTGTATACATATTTATGATTGTTTTCTCTTCCTCTTGAAGTTTTCCCCCATCAAGTATGCAGTGACCTTATCTCTTTTGATCATTTTTGGTTTGAAGTTCACATTGTCTGCAAATAGAATAGCTACTCTTGCTTTTTTTTTTTTTGAGTTCCTGTTGCATAGAAGATTATTTTCCATCTGACGTTCAGTCTGTGAATCTCTTTTTGAGTTAAATATGTTTCTTGTATACAGCATGTTTTTGGATCTTGTTTCTTGATCCATTCTGCTAGTGTGTTTCTTTTGATTGGTGAGTTGAGGTCATTTACATTGATGATTATAACTCATATGTATTGGTTTATCTTTGTTCTGATATTTTCCTGCTGTCGATTCCCTCCTTTTCCTGCCTGTTTAATTGCTTGTCCTACCTGGTGGTTTCTTTCTGTTGTTGTTCTTGGAATTGTGGTAATTTTTATCTCTGTCTAGAATATCTTTCAGTATTCTTTGTAGGTTGGTTTGGTGTTCATGAATTTCTTCAGTTGTTCTTTCTCATGGAAATATCTTATCTCTGCAGTAATTTTGAAAGATATTTTTGCAGGGTACATCAATATGTGTTGGAAGTTGCTTTCTTTCAGGACTTGAAATATTTCACTTCAAGCTCTTCTTGACTTGAAGGTTTGTATTGAGAAGTCTGCAACAATTCTGATGGGCTTTCCTTTAGAGGTGATCTGTTTTCTCTAACAGTTTTTAGTATTTTGTTTCTAGAATCTTGATTATTATTTGTCTTGGCATAGTTTAATTTTGGTCATAGTTGTTTGGAGTTCTGTATGCTTAATCTATTTGTATATCAAATTCTTTATCCATACTTGAGAAGTTTTCTGCCATTATTGCTGTGAAGACTCTTTTATGGCATTTGTGCTGTCTTCACTTTTCTCATTGACCCCAATCGATCTTATGCTAGTCTTCTTTGCTTCATCTTATAGCTATGGAATGGTCTCTCATGGTCTTTTGTTATTTTTAAAATATCTTTCTTTTCATGATCACTGGCTGTAATTCTTTCTTCAAGGTCTGAAATTCTATCCTCTCCTTTGTTGAATCCATTTCATATACTTTCAAAGGAGTTTTTAATCTCCTGTATCTCTATTTGGATCTGTTTCATGCATTCCATATCTTTCCTTTATTGGGCATTTTTTGTTCCATGATTTTTCTATTTTTTTAATCTATGTCTTCTGTAATATCTTTGATTTTAACCATCATTTCTCTTTGTACTTGAGAGATTATTCTTCCTATAGCCTTTTCCACTTGTTTTTTCACTTATGTTGCTCTTGTTTCAAAAAGTTCCAGTGTTTCATTTATCTCATTGAGTTCTGGGCTTGTCCTAGGTAGACTGAGTGTCTGGGCTTGCATTTTACTTCTGCATCTTGTCATTTTCTATATTCTATTTTATATTTTATTTTGTTTTCTATATTGATGCTTGCCAATTTCTTAAGACAGACCACTTTATCACTAGTGTTGAGGTTTCCCTAGGAAATGTCTATTCTTTAGGGATGCCCTCTAGGTGTAGGTAGTTCTTCATAGCTATCCCAAAACCCTACTTTCCCAATTTGTAAAGGATGCAAAGTTACTATTTGATTTAGTATCCAATCCTTTAGTACTGGGCTGTAGTGATGATTATGACCCCTTACAATCACAGTGTTATCATACAGGGGGAAAAACTGATTATAACACATATGACATCCTGCTAAAGTAGTACAGTTAGTAGTAACAATGGTTTCAAGTACAGATTAACTGCTGACAAACTGTGGTAACCATTAACTGCTACCTCCAACTACAAGAGCAAACTCTAAAGTTATATAACAAAGTAAAACATATATCATGTATTTGTATTCAGTGATTCTTCCTTTAGTGGAATGATTTTTACCCTTCTGCAGGGAGAGGAGAGTCCAGATGGGTAGGGGACAGGATAAAGTGATAAATGAAGTCAAATACAGTAAAGTCAAAGCTTGAGGTCTATGTATAATCACCCAAGTTTTGGGACACTGGAGGACATAGGCAGAAAAGAATGAAATAAAACATAAGGATCAATCAGAAAGGGAAGAGACAAACTGTACTCACTTGAAAGTTTAAATTCGATAGGTAGTTGAGGAAAGAGAAAGAGGATCAATAGAAGAAAATGAAAAAGAAAGATAAGAAACCTAAACAGTGAGAAAAGAAAGAAGAAAGAGAACAAAAAAGAGAAGAAGAAAAGAAAGAAAAAAGGAAACCAGACAAAGAGAAGAAAGGCTGGGGGAAGCCCCAAAACAAAAGTAACCACAAAATACAAAACAAAATCTGATTACATCCAACCAGACAGAAAAAGGATAGCCAATTGAACAAACAAGGGAGAGGAAAAGTGGTAAAATATCTCTGATGTCTACAGTTGTTTGGCAGTGTCCATGTGAGATCCCAACAATGTGCTGGGTATGAAACTGATCTTGGCCTCTGGAAGGGGGCTGAGACTGGTCTTTTGGTGGAGTTCTCCGGACCCAACTGCTGGATCCTTACTGCTGCTTCAGACCCTTGCATGTTGCTGGTCTCACTGAGTACTCTGCCCTCCAAAAGTGTGCGTGTGTCTGCGTATCTGTGGCCTGGCCGTCCTGGGTCTCCGTGTGTCAGTGGGTCTGCCTGCCAAAGGCGTGTGTGTACCTATGCACAAGGCCTGATGTCCTGGCTGTCAGGGTTCCAGTGGGTCCTCTCGCCAAAAGATACTTGTGCACCCCTGCACCTGGGGTGGGTTCCAACAATGTTTTCATATTTTAAGTTTTAGATACAGTCTTACTAAGTTTCTCAGGTGGGGCTTGAACTCATGGTTTCTCCTGTCTTAGGCTCCCAGAGTGCTGAGATTACACAAGTACATCATCAAGCCCAGCTCAGACAGAGCTTTAGTAAGACCCAAGTGTTAGGTTCAATCCCGGGGATTCAGTGATGAAATCAAAACAACAGTGACAATAAAATCAGAGGATGTCATCGTCTTCATAAATTTTTATGTTGGTGGGGAAAATAGACAATAAGCAAGTAAACTAATAAATGAACAGTTTATAAGAGATTATAGAGAGTTAAAATGTAGCATGTGACAAGAAATAACAAGTGGAGTACAAAATTTGACTTTGAACAAGAGTTAAAATTGAGAAATATATGTCTATAAGTCATTATTTAAAATCAGTTTTAAAACCAAAAACTATTGAATTAAAAAAACATTGACAAGTTTTACTGCTTGAAAACATTACATTTGTAAAATTACTTTGAAAAATATGCTGTTTAGCAATATTACTTTTTTTTACAATGCAAATTGGTAGGTATGCTTCTACTCAACACTAAATAATTGTGGCATTTATGAGCTGTGGGACCACATTCGTCATACTTGAAAAACTTGTAATTAAGTGAAATGTAACTTTACTTCATGGAACTTGCCATAGTTTTAAATTATATATTTATCTGAGTGCATCCCTCAGCTTCTTGAGGTCTGAGCATCCTATTCTGTAAAATGAGCATGCTGAACTCAATTTCTTTTTATTTCAGAGATACTATATTCTGATGAGACTATTCCCAGAATAAATTATATCAAGGTAGCAACTTCTCTCATGACAAGTATCTGTCTCTCCTCTTACCTGGTGATAATCTGAAATATGATTGTGAGAGCCAGTCCAGCCATAGACAGTGCACATCCGACATTGGATATTACATCTAATGATTCAGGATATTGATAATTCTTTTTGAAAGTCTGAAAAATAAGTTGACTCATTAAATAATGATTCTTGAAGTGTCATTGAAAGTCAACATCATGAAGAATTATTTTGAACCAAATAATTACAGTTGCCAGATATGTCTTCCTTTTATACAGCTTTTGATACATTTAGAAATGAAGTAAATTAACACATTATCCTTAAAGTACATTTACATGAAGAAGAAAACTTGAGAACAATTACCTAACAATTCAGTTAAAAAGAATATTTTTCCTTAATGTCCAAAAGCGAAGTTTTTGGATTACGGTTAAATCATTTACTCATAGTATTTTCTGTGTTACTATAATCCAAGCACATCTAAACAAATGTATTAAAGTTGCACAAATATTTTTATTATCAACACTGAAATATTTTTGTATGACCCTGTTACTTCTTAAGGAATTTTCATTTGTGTTTAATATTCTAGTATCTATCTCAGCACATTAGTAAATATGTATGGAGAAGTCCATGCCATTGAGCACATATTCATAGAAATCTGAAAATGCAGTAATAATGCTCATGTGGTATATAATTTTTTGCTTATATGTATTTTCTTGTCTTTTAAAATTAAAAAACGCTATTTACATTTATTTGTAAAATAGGAAGGTAATACAGAAGCATAATAAAAAGTATATGCTCCTCTCTATTGCCAGGTACCTTACATCATACCCTCCATCTTAAAATCCTATCTTCTCTTCAGAACCTTCTAGCACAAGTATTGCATAAACACCTTGTAGAAAAATATAGAGGTTTGTTAACACTACAGAATTATGCTTGAATTGCAATTCTAATGTATCATATACATTTTTCTGTATTGGTATAATTCTATTTACTACGTAAACTTTTATACTTTATGCAATAAATGCATATTATGTTTTTAAATGTGTATTACTTTTATAGGGACAAAATAAAAATAACTTTATTTGAAAATTACAGATGTTTGTGTTATTGTTTGTGTGCATTTTACTAAGTAGTTGCACAAAGAATTATAGCTCTCTAGATCATAGAAATCTTAGAAATGTTCTGCTCATTCAAAGTCTGTACTGTAACCTCATATCAGGTTACAATTCTAACTAGTCATTTTAAAAAATTTCAAACTCTAAACTAATTATAAAAATTGGTCGGCAGACACTGTGGGCAGACTCAGTTACCAAAGGAGAAGAACTACCTGAAGTAAGATCTGAAAAAAATATGAAAGAAAACTATGTCAAAATATTCTGTATTATTTAGCATCTATAGTAGTCTGAATTTCACATAGCTAATCAATGATAATATGATTTTATGATATCAAAATGTTAAAATTTTTCTGGAAGTTTGAGGTAAGAAAATTGCAAGTTTGAGCCCTGACTGGACAACTTAGTGATTTAATGAGAACCTGTGTCAAAATTTAAAACATTTTTAAAAGGCTAAGGATGTAGCACTACAATTCCAAGTACCAAAACAGTTAAAGGTGTGAAAATTAAAATTAAAAAAATAAAAAACAGCTATAGTTATCTCAAAACAATTTAAGGCAAGGGTCTAGTCTTTGATAATCTATGCTATACTAGTATGTTCTGCTGATTTCCATCACAGTTGGTGGGAGTGAAAATATCTGCCAGTCCTTGGAGATCAATAGCTCTTAATAAGGGGAAGACAACCTATATACCTTTCCCTTTCATTGCATATTGAAATATTTTACCAACTAAGCCAATATTTTTGTTTTCCTGAAATAATTAGTTCCTGGAAATGGAACATAGAAAAGTCCCACAGTTTAAAGGATCAGTTCAAGAGATGCGTGCATGGTTTAACTCGAGTGTTATCAGTTACTCACACAGAATCATTTTGGAGTTAAAAGGTTTAAGGAATACATAGAGAAGCTATGGGGAAAATTTAGTGATTTTAAGACCTGTTCCTTTTATCTTTTAGCAACATTTAGTAATTCTTGTTATGATCTATAACTAGATGTACCCCTAAGACCTTATGAAATCATTGGCGGGACCTCTGGAATGGGATTGGATTATGGGGGCTTAGAGTTGATTTAGTGTTGGACTCTTTCTACTTCCCAGCCACCAGCCATGAGCGGCTTTTCCTCATCCAAGCCCCTTTGCCATGCTGCCCTGCCTTGGAGCCAGCTGCAAAGGACTGAAACCTCTACAGACTGTGAGCCAATAAACGTTTTCTCCTTTAAATTGCAGGTATTGGATATTGTGTCCCATTGATAATAAAACCTTTTTCCAATTCTAATGGAGAAAGTTTTGAGTGACTAATTTAAACTATCCACATTTGGCCGGTTATTAAAACCATCCCCAGCACACAACCGTCCTTCTCTGGCCATAGCAATCTCATACTTAAGAACATACAAGTTAATGGGACAGAGTCGGTCAGCTCCTCCTTCACCCTCTTTCCATCCTTGTGCTGAATTAACCTATCCTCAGGTCATATTGCAACAAAACAAAACAAAAAGAAAAATAAGAAAACCTGCTATGCTTCTTTCTTTTACCAAGTACTTTCCTATCACTCTGTGATAGGAAATTTTAATCTAATTTTTCTATTTAACTTGACTTAAAAATCTATATTAAGGCCAGGTGTGGTGGCACATGCCTGTAATCACAGCACTCAGGAGGCTGAGGCAGGAAAATCATTGTGAGTTTGAGGCCAGCCTGAGTTACACAGTAAACTCAAAGCAAGCCTGAACTACACGGGGAGACCCTGTCTCAAAAAAAAAAAAAAAAGAAAGAAAGAAAGAAAGTCTATGTAAACTGAACTCCAGAGTTATATCTAATTAGCACACAATAAAATTGCATATGAGAGAAATTCCTGCCTATAAAGATACTACTATACCCTCTCTTACCATTAATACAGCAAAATTAGTAGTATGGTTGCAGTGGCATCCCAGGAATCCATCAGCGGTCTTGTCTTTGTAACAGCCATATGTATCCCAATCTTTTGTTAAAAAATTCCAGTAGACACAGACATAGGAATTGAATTGAAATTCTTTTTGGTTGTACTGTGAATTGATAAGATAATTACAGCTACTGATATTTAATGCTAACTGGTTAGAAAAAAATCTAATAGGATCAGACAGTCATAAGAGGAATGAATTATATAAAATATATGCTAAGCAATAACATCTTTATTATAGATTGAGGGGGAAAGGTTGTAAAGTTTAAATTAGTTAACTTTGTACTTATCTAGTTTGACAAACAATATGGGTAGTAGAAAGATTTAAATGAATACTTTAAAGACTCTTTTAAAAAAATTTTCTTTTTATCTTTTTAACCTGAATAATAACTACTTTTGTAATGAAGAATGACCTGGATTTTTATTTCTGTTAATGGAAAACTTACCTTTGGACTAAAGACCATTTTAACAGAAACACTCTGATCTTTATTTCCATCCACTTTGCTTGAGATAATTTTTTGACTAAAATTTGACTTACTTATAAAAGTTTTTGATTGAAAAAGCTTGTTGTTTTGATACACTACAAAGCCATATGCGTTGTTAACTGTGAAGGGAAAGGGAGACAGTAAAATCAATAAATGAACCTTAAGGTAAACAAGAAACCAGTTTCCATCTCATTGTTGAACTACATGACTGATTAATATTTGAATAAAGCACATAAAAATGGTTTGCTGGCTAAACCTTTACTTAATTTCTGTACGTTTTCTGATATTATGCCTAGTTTGGCTGTCGTCCAGAGTTCATTTCTCCCTACACTCACAACAGGCTGTAGTAACTAATTTTTCTTCCCAGCTGAGTAACAGAAACTCTAATCTTCCACTAACTTTCTGTCTTGGTCATGGCTATTAAGAAGTTCTCTGATTTACCTGATACAATAGATCATAGGACCCCAAAGGAATGCTGCACAAAGGGTCCAAGAAGACTCTGAACATGCAGGCCTTGCTGCTTTTGCTTCACTCTGTTAGTATTAGATCATGCTCTGTCCAGTCACCTTTCTACACAGTTGCACATACTTCAAAGAGGCCCATGCTATGAAGTTTCTATTAAAACTCAAAAAGTCGAGGTTCTGGGGGCTTAGGAATAGCTGAACGTGTGGAGATTCCTGGAGGATGGTGAGTCCAGAGAAGACATGGAATCCCTTACCCCTCCACCCATGCCTTACTCTGTGTCACTTCATCTGTATCTTTCATTGTAATCTCTATGACAAACAAGTAAATATGTTTCTCCAAGTTCTACAAGCTGCTCAAACAAATTAATGGAACCCAAGATGGCGAGTATGGGAACTTATCACTGGTCAATCAGAAGCACAGGTAAAATAATCTAGAGTTTGCAACTGGTTTTATAAGAATAGAGGAACAGTCTTGGGGACTATCTTCAGGTAGTGCCAAAATTGAATTAAATGAGGGGACAGTCAGCTGGTGTCTATTGCAAAATGAACTGTTTCATGTACAGGTAAAAGCCTTCACACATCTATTGCAAAAGTGATCCATATTATGAGACTATAGCAACAGAAACTAAGTCTCAGTTATTTTGTCCTGTATCTTAAAATTGATTAACATATATAACCCATGCTTAGCTATCTTAACAAAATTCATTTTATTCTGAGGTTCAGTTTCCATATCTTTTATGTGGGAACAGTATTTTCTGCCTAATAAACCTCTGGCAGGTATTTGGAGTGTCTTATGTATAAAGTAAACATCCTGCTTTCCTATGCAGTAAGATGGAGTAAACATGAAGCAAATTCCCAATCTCTGTTGCTTCCCCAATTTGTGTTACACAGGATGCAGCAAAGGGTGACTATCAAGATGGTTGCATCTACAGAGGGGCCCCATGAGGTCTGCCTTCTGTTCAAACAGACTCAGAAGGGACCAGTGGTGTTAAATCACAGAGCAAGGAGCTCAAGTGGCTCTCTCAGTGGAATTTTACCATTATCACAAAAGGTCTTTCTTCTTTGAAAAGAGAAAAAGAAAAAAGGAAGGAAAGAAGGAAGGAAGAAAGGAAGGAAGGAAGCAAGGACAGAAAGAAAGAAATCATTTTTATGTCCTAGGATAGTAGAATTGGGATTACCCAAACATATTCAAAGTAAATTATTAGATTTGAAACTAATGATAAATTAATAATAAATAGACATTATCTCTCTCTTGGTGGACTATAAGTTATTAATTCTAGGATTTAGGTACATTTTGTAAAACATAACAAAGTTTGATTCCTACTTGTGTTGGTGTTGACTAAGATCTGAAGGTCGGTTTGTTCATCTGGATTAAGTCTGTCCACGTTTGTTTCTACAAGTGTTGAACCAGAAACTAGAGAATCACTTGTTCCTATGAGAAGGAAAAAAGTAGAATTTCAAAATCATGCATTTCCATGAACAGAGCATTATTTATGATTGGCAGCAGAATGGTCTTTAGTGTGACAAGGACATGAGACAAACAGCTCACCTTTCTGAACAGAGAAGCGAACACTTGTAGATGTTAGATTAACAGATCGTATTGCTATATTAGGTTCCACTATTGAATCATTGCCCAAAGTCAAGGAATAAGTCTCCACTTGTTCAATAAGTCTGCATAGAATGAAACATAATTTAATATTTTAGAGAACTTGTCATAAAATCAAAGATTTGTATTGTTTCTTACATGATAATGGAAATCCTTGAGGACAGACCTCAGATACTAACAGATGACATTTGCACACACACACACACACACACACATTCTTAGAAAGTTCTAGAGGACTATCTCTATTGAAGATTCCTTAGACATAGATGCCGGAAAACCAGAAATTAAGAAGACAAATTTCCCAATAGAAATCATCCTTTGTTATGGTATTTTCCACATAGAAGGAGACTGGTCCCACCAAGCATTGACTGGGCGTGCTCTTCTAGTTGTTTCTGTGATGATAAAAATTCATGTCTATTTATTCAACTTTCTCATCTCACTCAAACTTCTTCGGGTTCAAAGTATTTCTTCTAAGTTGTTGGTTCTTGGGGTGACAGTTCAGTGGACCCAAAGTAGAACAGGGCTCTGAGCTCACTCTCTCAACTACAGGTTTTCACAATGTTCTTTTCTACTCTGGCTAAAAGAGACTAGATAGAATGATGGGAAACTACCAATTTGGTGTTCTCAAGAGAAAATTCATAAGACTTTTTCCCAAAACTTCTACATCTAAGGTAATCAATATTTTAGTGATAATAAAAATAAGTTTTATGAAAATATAAGCATTCTATTTTCCACATCTCTCTTTCTGCCACCTAATTCTTTTCTTCTTTAAGAAAGGTTAATAAAAATGAAAGTTTAAAATAATTAAGGACTGCTTTGTATTAGTCACATTTTTATTGCTGGTACAAAACACCTGACATTAATATAATGGAAGAAGGTTTATTTTGTCTCACAAGTTTCAGAGGTTTCAGTCCATGGTTGGCTGGCTCCAAGGCAGAAGTGTCATGGTTTACGGGCATACTAGAGCAAAGCTGTTAACTCTGTGGCAGTGGAAGCAGAGAGAAGAGCCAGAGAGGAAGGGGCCAAGGAACATATACTTCCTAAGGCGCCCGCACAAACATGCCCAGAAATATACATTCCTAATCTCAGAGGCATCTCTCGAGCCAATCAAGTTGACAATTACAATTAAACATTACAATTTATTAAAAAGAATGAAATTTTCATTCTTCTTTATAGAAACATTTCTAGGCTTCTCCCTTTCATAGGTTTTGAATGCTATTTTAACACCTGTTTTTAATACCTTTTTAACACTATTTTATGAGTTTTCAGCAATGTACTCTACGTTTCCCATTTACTGAACAAAAATAATACTCCAGAACTGCTTTCAAAAGGAGAATACCTAA
>RJWT010000866.1:0-20338 GCA_004365215.1 Cuniculus paca
AGGTCAAGAGAAGTTATTATTGTCTAAAGTTACTTTTACCTATTATGACACATCTTTACATTTTAAAATACAAAAAACCTTCATCTTAGCAAAAACTAAAGAAATCAACAGTTTTCAAAAAATAATTTGGGCAGAATTAACTTCAGAGGCTCGTCAGACTGACAGATCAGGAGGTGCTACTCTATCTTGCTTCTAGCAAAGTATAAAGCAAACTTTTTGCAAGGGTGCATGTTGTTAACAAATCAGTGGATTCATAATGGCCTAAAGAACCTTACTCAAAGCCTACACAATAATAATTCTTTGTCATCTGGAAAGAGGCCACTAGGGAACTATCACAAGATTTTTGTCATGTAGTTAGCATTTTTAGCAGTGTTTACAATATAAATATCAAAGCACATAAAATAATGCACTTGGACATAAAACTGGAGGACAGGTTGAAGGATGGAATCAACTCAGTGAACCAGAATAATAAGCAAAATGAAGTCTACCAAAATGAAATAGAATCATAAAATGTTATATCTAAATTAGAAAGACACATATACACATAGACACAGAGAAATATAGGACAAGGTGACAGAAGGAAGTGAAACTTGAAACATCTCAGTTTGTCAGCCAACAGCACAACATGACTGCTAAAAGACACATAGAAGCTGGTCAGATCAAGAATGAGCACGGTTCTTTAGTCAGGTAAGGTGCGGCCAAATGCAGAGCAAGGAACGTAGATGCAGGGATGGACACACACTTGAAGGAGTTACAACGATGAACATTTCAAGGAACAACCAGACCTCTGAGGGGTCTGAAGTTACTCTTTCAGGAAACAGAACAGTTAACCAAAAGTGGTTGCCCTAGAAAAAAGACAGGACATGTCCCTTAAAATAGTTGCTGGGCTACTTTATAGAAAAGGTTTAGTAAGAGTCAACTTCAGGATTACGCACTTTATCTCAAATTAAAGGAAGAACTCTATGGTTCACCAAAGGAATCAGCTACCTGTAAACACAATTTCCCATCATGGGGATATCCAAGCAGAAGGTGACTGAACACAATGCATGTCTGCTGAACTGCTGATCCAGCCTCCTAAGTGCTCCCCTTACTTCTACCCTTGCCTCTGAAGAGTACATTCTCTCCCATCTTTTCAGTGTTTTAAAATATCAATACATCAATAAAGTTTTTACTTTCTGCTTAAAACTTTCCAAGGGCTTCTAATTGCACCTTCATAAAATACGAAGTTGAGACTCTACATCCACACTCTCAGCCCTCAATCTATTCTTTACCATTTTAAGATCCTTTGTACTTCCTGATGCCCTTACTCCCATCTAACAGGGTTTATATTCCCTCTCTGCCTACCAATGCTAACAGGGTTTATTCCCACTCTGCCTACCAATGCTCATTCCACCACATCTTTGCAAGGTTAACGCTTCCCATAATTCAGGTTTCTGCTCAAATACTTCCTCAGGAAAGCCAACTGCGACCACCACTCTGAGGCACATACACACCATCCCTTTACTTTCTTTAACGCACTCTCACTACCTAAAATTAATAGGAATCTGTACTCTTTTATACTCTTTTTCTCTTCTAGTAGTAAACTTTGTTTTGTTCAGTGTTTTAATTCTCAATTCCCAAATAGTGCCTGGCACATGATAGGTGCGTAATAAGTATTTGGTGACTAAACAAATGAATTAGCAAACACGTGCTAGAAGCTGCCGAAGGGATATACACCTTAAATGGCAGGAGGGTGGGTGGCCTGGTATCCAAAGTACATTGGATAGCTAACTGACAGGTTAATGCTGTCCCTACAAAATGTACTGTCCATTTGGATGTAAGAAACCAATACAGTAATGGCAGGTGAGCAACACTTAAACCAAAAATGGTAATCAAATAGACATAGCTAGACAGTCATTGACAGTGTAGGAATTTGAAAAGTGATATGATAAGATTTAGGAAAATAATTAAGGTTCACTTCCAAAGAAAGTGACCAGCGCACACAGTGAAAAGACCCTGAGGAAGGTAACTGGGGAGCCAATTCTCTGGTGAATAGTGCAGAATATGTTTCTGCAAACCTCAAGACTACAGAAAAAGACTTGGCGATCATGGTGCTCAATCGAACCCTAAACGTGTAGGGTTCTACCCCAAGTAAGGAAAATCCCCTGTCGCCACCCCCAACGTTCTGAATAAGCGGCCACCAAGTGTCCAGCACATTTATTCTACTTGTGGGTCTCACTTATTGTTTCCCTTCTGGTCGCTGCTTCCCTCCCATGTACATCTTTCTGAGTTCCACGTTCTCTGAGCGATTTCCAACCACGTGGAGTCCAAAGAATGACAGATGAAAGAAGTGGTTAAAGGGCAGTCTCCATGGAGACCTACGCGACCGGAAATCAGTTTCACAGTCCCCAAACGCGATACTGAGACGCGGGAACTGGAGGGACGCTCCATCCGGCCCGAGCAAACCCTCCCGGCCGAGCAGCGGACAGTCCCGCGCTAGTGTGGGTCTGGCAGGCAAAGTGCCTGTGGGCCAAACCTCGTGGCCGTGGGTGTCTTGAGTAGAGTCGCGGGTATCTGGACGAGTCCCGGAAGCCGGTATAGTCTACGACGTGTCCACGGCTCACAACGTGCTCTGTGGTTGACTACCGGGTCGGGGCAAAGAGAGGCGGGCCCAGGACCTGGAAGAGGAAACATCGCGAGAACAGACGGAATATAGTCCCTCCAATTAAGAGGCTGACTTCGCGACGTCACTGGGCCGGGCTGGTTCGCTGGGATTTGTTTAGACCGCGCTTTGCGGGTATTGCGGTCCTTGGCAGAGGTGTTCGGGCTGCTGGGAACTGCGGCCGCCTTGTCTCCCTCCTCTGGGCGGCCTAGGCTGTGGCCTCCTCACCCCTGGGTGCCTAGGAAGCACCTTTCTCTCCGTCCCGATATTCCGGTCATTTTACCCAATGCCGCGACCAGGCGAAAAACTACCTTACCTTCGGGTCGTGGGAACGGGGTGCCCCGCGACTTTACACGCTGCGAGTGATGGAGCAGGGCTTGAGCCGAAGCCCAGAGAATTTGGGCGAAAATGTGAAGCGCTCGAATACGTTAAGTATGGCAAAGTGCGTTTATTCATTCAGCAATTAGTTAGTGAGCTGTACAGTCAGAGTGTTGCCTGTTGCTACCCTTGAAAATTGCCGCTAAAGGATGTAGGTCGCAACTCCTACAGATTGTCACACCATTCAGTCCTTTAAAAAAATGAAAACGATGCTGAGACTGCAGAGGGAGCCTGAACAGGGAACATGATGAGGATATCGGCAGTGATGCTCTCTTGAGCATTGATTGAGGAAATAACATTCCAGGAGCCTAACCCTTTAACCGGATTGATGACGTTAAGCTTTTAAGCATTACTTTTCTGAACTTTTATCAACTTGCCCTATTTGTAGTTTTCCACACGTACGTGTTTCACTAATCAGGATCTTGTTTGATTTTGAGTTTTGTTTATGGGATTATATATGTATTCTCCAAAAATTCACTACTTTCAGCCTTGCCTTTGAGACCACATAAAAGAAGGTGGATGTAGTTATCTCATTCACTGTTACATAGTATTCCATTGCTTAATACACTGTACTACATTTACATATTCATACTAGTACCTCTGGACATTTGGTTTATTTCGCACTTTTACTCTAACAGTGCTGCTGTGAATTATTTTATGCGTGTCAACCGGTTGAGTGTGTACAGAACTTCCTCTACGACAATTTTTTCCTAATATTTTTGTGACTGAGACTAATAGTAAGAAGTACATTGTACTCTGGAACCAAGTACATACAAATACACGTATTTTACTGAAACAGTTTCTTGCAATGTTTGTTATTCTTCAGGAGCTCTGAGATTTTCATTCTTTCTTAATTATGATAATATGTTCATAACAAACTATCATTTTGACCATTTTAAGTGTTTTTGTGTTATTTATATCTTACTGAAATAATTATGTAAGCCTCAGTGGGTCCTAGCTTCTCTTTTTTCCATTCTGACCAAACTACTTGAAAGTAAGGAGCAGACACTGTGACTCTTCACCCCACAAAATGGGAAGTCCCACGAGAAAACACAATAAACATATATGAACACAATAAACATATATGTTAAGTAATCACTGCTATAAAAAAGAATAAAAGGAAACAACATGAGAGTGTGGGGAAGATTCATTGCCATTTTAAATAGGATAGTCAAGTAGGCATCCCTGAGTGAAAACTGCAAGAACTGCAGATTCCTAAGGGGGTGGGGGTTCCCGTACAGAGAAAACACCCAGGGGAAAATCCTGGGACAGGAGCTTGCTTGCTGGACAACCAGTAAGGGGCCAGGATGGGCTGAGCTAAGTGAGCAAAGGGATAAATAGTAAAGAATGAGATAAGGGGATTCAGATAATGTAAGGCCCTTCAAATTAGTGTAAGGACTTTGACTTTCGCCATTAAGTGAAATGAGTCGTTGTGAACAGAAAAATAAAAGGCTCTAGCTTATATTTCAAATTGCTGGGGCTACTTTTTTGGGAAGAGATGTAATGGGTGTAAAAAAACTCCGTTGAGGAAATTCATGGAAACGAGACAGGCAGGATACTGATAGCTCAGATTGTGGCGTTAGCATGGAAAATGTAAGAAATGTGCAGATTCTGGATATAATTTGGGTGCATAACTAATAGGATTTCTAAAGGATAGGATAGGGGTATGAGGAAAAGAAGAATCAAAGATGGTTCCAAGCAGCTGGCCTGAGCAACTGTAAGGATGAAGTTGCCATCCATGGAGCAATACGGGCAAAAGTTTACTATGAGCAAGTTTGGATGCATTTAAGAGAAAAAGGGAGGAGAGGAACTGGCAAGATCAAGTAAAACTAGCCTTCTTTATCTGTAGATTCTGCATCCACAAACCATCCAACTATAGATTAAGAATATTTGGGGGGTATACATCTATATTAAACATATATAGACTTTTTCTCCTTGTCTTTAACAACCACAGTACAATTATTTGCACCAGGTGTTGTGGTGCAGAGCTGTAATCCCAGCACTTGGGAGACTGAGGCAGGAGGATCACCATGAGTTCAAGCCTAGCCTGAACTACACAGCAAGACCCTGTCTTAGAAAAACAAAGCACCACAGTTATTTGTATAGCATTTACATTGTATTAAATATTAAAAGTAACCCAGAGATGATTCAAACTACACAAGAAGATGTACATAAGTTATATACTATGCCGCTTTCTAGAAGAGGTTTGACCTTTTTCGGGTCTTCGTAGCCACCCTCTTAGAGGAAAGAGGTGCTGGGACCAATTCTCCATGGATACTGAAGGATCACTGTAGAAGTAACTCTCAGTACTTGTAGTACACAAAGGGGCAGATAATTGGAGTAGTAGCTCCTAGGGGTAGAAGTAGGTGAAAGAGAAGGCTTGGTTGCAAGGCTGAAATAGCAACACATTTGGAGAAAATAATCTTTTGTTTTTGCTAGGCACCTAGTGGTACTACCAACTTGAAAGTACTTTACTTTTTTTTTTTTTCTTTTCTATGCTGGGAATCAAACCCAAGGTTTCCAGAATGCTAAGCAAGCACTCTATCTCTGAGCTACTGAAACTACTTTAAATTCACTGCTTGAGGTTTTTCAGAACACAGTAACTTGAATTTGAACCACAGACTTTTTAAAAGTAACTGTATTTTATTTGTAAAAATGTATTTCAACTGACTTTTAAAGGATTAGTAGTTCTTACTGTATAAAAGTGTAAATCAAAATACATTTAAATAACATAGTAAAAGTGAACTAGATAAAATAATGAAAAAGTAATCCATGTGTCCATGTTTTGTTCAGTGTAGCTTAGCACTGTAAACAGGCATCTGTGAATATTTTCCATTCAAGGACAGAAAGGATTTTTTATAGTTATTTAATAATATATTTTCTTATATAATTTTAGACTTTTACATTATAAGAACATTTGAACAATTAAAATTTAACCTTTTAAAGTCACAAAGAATGCTGCAATTGCTTACATATTTACTACCTATTCTTGCAGCTCTCCATGCCAGCCAAAATTTCAGAAACAGCGCAACTGACCAATCAAAGGTTCGCAATTGGTTTCTATGCAAGTATTATTTTCTCTACTGAAAACGTGATAAAGTCTCACAGTTTCCTGATCACCACTGCATTCCTCAAAGTTATAATTTATAATAATCAGTCATGCATGGTGATTTATATAAGTAAACAAGACCCATAAAAATCTGCATTTAATAGTTTTAGGTCTAAAATGAAATCCAAAATAATATGCTAGAGCTGAGAATATGGATATTTTGTTATTTTAAATATAAGAACCTATTTTGCTATTTCTTAATATAAATTTGTCCCTACAACAGTGAAAAAGAGCAAAGTGCCTCTATTATTTATCTTATATCTACCTTGCTTAAAACGCAACATTCATTATTTCTCACTTTCTGTGCATCAGAAATTCAGCAGCAACATGGCTAGATGCTTCCAGCTAGGGAGTACCTCATGAAGTTGCAGTCAAAATGTTGGTTAGACCAGGCACAGTGTCACACATGTATAAGCTCAGCTACTTGGGAAGCTGAGGCAGAAGGATTGCCAGTTCAAAGCCAGCCTGGGCAGTTTAGTGGAACCTTGTCTCAAAATAAATTACAAAGGGCTGGGGATGTACCTCAGCACTCTGTAGGTTCAGTCCCCAGGACCACTCACACACAAAGATGTTGGCTGAGACTATAGTCCCCTGAAGGCTTGGATGGGCAGAAGAGGATGCTTCAGTAATGACTCGCTCATTGGTGCTAGTTGTTTACAAATCTTAGTACCTTCCTACATGGGTCTCTCCTAGGTTGCTTGAGAAATCTTTTTTTGTGTGTGTGCGCCAGAAATCAAACTCATGACCTCGAGCTTTCAGCCAGGATCTGTGCTTGAGCAATCTTAAAACTTAGTGGCTTGTCTTTCCGTGAATGAGAAAGAAACAGCAGGGTAGAAACTGCAATGACTATTATGTCCCAGCCACAGAAGTCACATCCTTCTGATCATATCCTATTGGTTACAAGAATCATATATAGTCAGTATAAAATTGTATCTTAGTTACTTTTTTCATTGCTGAGACCAAATACCTAATACCCAAAGTTAAAGGAAGAAAGGTTTATTAGGCTTACATTTCGTAGATGTTTCAGTTCATAGTTGGCTGGCTGCAAGGCAAGGTGGCATGGCAGAGGGGAATCACAGAGGAGACACAGTTCTTTGGCAAAGCAGGGCAAGCAGAAGGCAGCAAGTAGCAAGCAACAAGTAATAAATGACCACATATTAGCCTTTTTTCTGTCCTTTATATTTTTATATCCCAGGGTGGGGCACCCTTAATCCTCTCTGGAACTATGCCAAACCAACCAGTGGACTAATTTAGTAATCATGCACCCTTAATCCCAGCATCACACACTCTAGATCCAGCCACCCCTGAAAATCCCCACCTATGATTGCATGAGGCTTTGGGGAACATCTAGACACAAGCCATACAAAGGCTCTACACAAACTGTCAAAGCTAGGAGGCTAGCATCACTGGGGGCCATTTTGAAAGCCGGATACCATGGTACTATAACACATCAGCAGATTTATCTTCACTTTTTCCTTTGATGTTTAAAATGTGCTAAATAATGAATCATAACTAGGATGTGATTTGTTTAAGAGTAGTTTGAATAAAATTTCCACAGTGTCTCTTATAGAAGCGTCAGTGCTCATGTTTGCATATAGAGTTATTTGCCATTAATGGCAGACACTTTCATAGATGCTAGCCCAGAATTTAAGCATAAAATCAGTTTGATTATGAATAAGGAACATTTTACATGTTCTTTCTAAACAATTTTAATCTTATCCCTTCCCTATGTAAGACTACGTGGCCATTGTCTATGTGACAGTCTTCTCAAGTGACATTCTCAATAATCCCTGAAAGCACTGTCCATTCTGGTGAGTCTTTCTTATCCCACCTAAGAAACTTTTTCACACTTGAAGATCCACCTCAGATGTCACTTTCTCCATAAAACTTGACAAGGAGTTCCTCTCCTTTCATCACACTTAGATTATGGGTGTCAGTTACAGTGTTGTCATTTTGTTAATACACAATAGTTACTTGTATGCTTGACAAGCCTCCCACTGATTTAATAACTTTTCCAAGACTAAGACCATCTTTAGATCCCTGAGGCATAATGTAGTGCCCAGTATAAGTATCTGGGCAAATGTTCATTGAGTTACAATGTCAGGGCCAGCAATTTTCTCCAAGCATTAGTGCATAGTAGTGCCTTCTTTGCCACTATGTGGCAGCAAATGACAGAATTATTACCATCTTTTAGTAAGGAATTCAACCAACATGAATTTCACCAAATTGTACACAATAGTTTTTCTGGGAGGGGAATTATAAGGAGCCCTCACTGTTCTGAGGTGTATTTCCTGCACTTGCTTTGGCAGTACATATACTAAAATCGGAACTGATCTGTATTCATGGATTTTTAATAATAGCATTTTTATGTGAAATACAGAATTTATAAAGTGCATAAAACATTTTACAAAAAAGACCTTAGCTTATCAATTTCCTGCCCAAAAGTATGTTATAAAAACCTGTCAGCTCAGTTTAAATAATATATGTATTATGGATCGAAAATTACTTTGTTATGAAAATTGCTCAATATTATGTTTTTTAAAATCACCTGTATTGTTGTTTGTACTTTTTATGTGAAAAACAAGTATTTAAACCTTAGCAAAAAATTTAATAATAGGAAAACATAGTTGTAAAATAGCACGACTTAGAAATACCAAAATAGAAAAATGATTTCTATAACTTCAAAAATATGGATGCTTTGACAGACTGTAAAATGAGTGAATTTTTTTCTTCTTAAATTTTAATGTTGCAACACGAGTGATGAGTCTATCTTTTAAGACATATTTTTAGGGATTACAGGATTGCTACTTGGAACACCCCCAAATTTCTAAAAAGTTGCTATTTTTACCATTAGAGTTATGTGACTATAATCTTAAAGAAAAGCAGCAAATGTGTTGGGCACAGATAGAAAAACAAAAGAATTTAAAAAGTATAGCATTAACTTTGATTAAAATGCTTTTAGAAAAAGTATGTCTTTTCATTTCTATTATAAAAAGTAATCTCATGCTACACTGTTTGTCCACTCAAAACATCATTGCTTTGAGCTGATGTAAGGACTTTGGATCTGAGAAGGACAAATGAGGGGATTTGCATTCACCCTTTCCACATGCAATTTTAATTCTCAGTTCTCCCTTTGGGAAGAACCATTAGACCCTACCAGTCTACTGCAGAACAAAACTCAGATCGATAGTTCTGTGACAGATTGAGTACTTGGTGGTCCTCATCTTCTGGCAGGACTACATAGACAGCAAGCAGAATAGCTGTTAGGAGCAGTTTTAGATATCTTTAAGCATAGCTGAGACCCTTGTCCTTTTCAGGCAAAGCCCAATTTACCTCTACGGACAGACTCTGAAGTAAGTCTACAACATAGGACCATTCAACATTAATTTAAAATATTTCATAAAAATAGTATCTTTTTTTCATCAACTGAATGCTTTCTGCCTTAGTATCTCATAATACCAGACCTGTGGCAGCACAAGGGTTTCAGACCTCACAACTGCCTTCTATCTATTTTGGTCAGAATTGGCTTAGAAGTAGGTGAAGTTCTTTCTGTCTGCCAGAGAGAGGACAGACTTAAACCAGGAGGCCCTAGGAAGGTTGTGGCTGGCAGACAGCCTCAATAATAGCTGTCACTGATAGACCACACATTGAGAGTCACACCCTCTTTCAGCCCCTTACAGATGTCATCTCACTTAATTCTCACATAAGCACAGAAGTAGTACTGTCCCCATTTGGCAAATGAAAAAATTTTCTTTTCTAAGGATTATGGAAAAGGATTGAGTAAAATTGCCCCAGTGTGAACCTTTAGCACTAACTAGTACATTGCTTAACTCCTTTGAATTGCAGAGTCATCTCTAAAAAAGAACTGTTATGTTAGTAGTTACTTTGCTCCACTGATGTGAGAATTAATGAGAGGGCACACAAAGTGCCTATCATAGTTCTGAAACATATTATATGTTTAATAAATGATCTCTTCCTTTACATTTCTTGTTCACCTTTGACCCTAGACCACAGGCTTTCTTGGTAGTTTGAATTAAGTCTCCCCAAAGATGTTTATGTGGTAATCCTGGGACCTATAAGTAGGTTCCCTAACACATTAAGAAAACTTTTCAGACATGAGTAATGCAAGAATTTTGAAATGAGATTACCCTGGATTAACCAGGTGGGTCCAGTGTAATCACAGAGGTCTTTATGAAAGGCAGGAAGGATGATCAGAGTCAGGAAGATGACATACAATAACAGAAACAGAAGTTGTGGTAATATGCTCTGAAGATGGAGGAAGAAGCCATACACTAAAGAACACAGGCAGCCTCTAGAAACTGGGAAAGGAAAGGATTCAGCCCTGGGACCTCCAGAAGGAACACAACCTAGCCGACACATTGATTTTTAAGACTCATTTCTCACCATCAGAACAATACATGTGTGCTATTGTAAAGCTACTAACTCTAATATTTTCACAACATCAATATGAAATTAACACATTCACTAAGTGAAAAAAGAAGAGAGAATGACAATAGAATCTTCTATACCCCAGTCTGTATCCAAACCAGTCTGCCTCTGGAATATTCTGCTAGGTAGCTGCCCATTTTGCTAGCTCAAACACCTTGTGGCCAGTCTGACAAAACCTATGCAGTACTTTGTGGACCAACCATGCTGGCTTTCTTGGTGCTGGCCCCTTCCCTTGACCAAACACAACTGTGGGTCTGGGAATTCGGGCAGTTAAGTGAGGACTGTCAGGTACCATGTGGAAAACTCATCCCAACTCAGTTACTAAGCCATGCTCTCATAGCACACACAAACATAAAGGACACAAGTAAGGATTTGGGACTGAAATAAACCACTCTGTCTACACCCCAGCATGAAAGAAACCTTTGTGCTCTTTTAGGAGAAGGAACAAACTCCAGAGCACCTCACAAAGGAGGATCGTTACTCAGCCCAGGGGTCTGGTTTAGGCTAGAATGCATTTATCAGGAGCCAGAGCACCCTTAGGGGTCACCACTCTGTCCCGCATCCTACTCTGGGAGCCTTGAGAAGACCCTGGGGCCCAAGCAATGTTCCTCAACTAACTCAGATATGATTGCCAGCAGCCCCTTACTCAGAGCCTTCCTGGTAGGGAGAGGACTTCAATAGGACCGCCTTCTGCAATCCCAATAACTTTCTCCTATTCCTCACAACAAACCTGTGAGGCGCACAGGCACGGAGTCTCATCGTCCTACTAATGAAGAAACCTGTTCCAACACACCAAGGGGCCACTGTGCAGCGTTTCAGTGCTCAGTCCAGGGCTCTTTCCATCATATTCCAAACGCTCCTTTTCCACATGCAAACGAGGCCAGCCACGGCAGTGACACTTTCCTACAAAATGCAACAATGCCATAACTGCAAGCAAGGGCTTCGGAATTAATGGTACTAAGTGGGTAATTTGGGCTTAGTGTTAAATCCTGAAGTAAATGACCCAGGGCCAGAGAGAGAGGCTTTCCAAATGTCACCTCTGCCATCTGGTGGTCAAATGACAATATAACCAGAACAACCGGGTATTGATACTATCATCAAATCATATGTGACCGCAGGGCCGGGTGAATGGCTTGTCTGGGCTTTGACTTTTAGAGACCGAGGTGACAAAATAAAATGCTAAATACAGAAATAAAGGTCAAAGGTTTCCACGGTATCTCTGCTTAGTGTGAAGAACAGCATAGTTTACAGTAGAGAAGCTGCTTCATCCATTTACTCAACAAATATTTATGAAACAGTCTTAGTTGGTTTCCCAGGAAACAGACTCCAGACAGAGATTGTATGTGGGAGTGTGACTGGGGTGTTCACTTGAAGATGACCTTTTTCCTTTTCCCTTTTTGCCATTCTAGGGATTGAATCCTGGGGTATTACACTGAGCTGCCTTCCCATCCCCTTTTTTATTTTGAGACAGTCTCACTAAGTCAAGTAGGATGGGATCCAACTTGCAATCCTCCTGTCTCAACCTCCTGGAGTGCTGGGATTATTGCATGTGCTACCACATCTGGCTCTAGAAAGCAACCCTTATAAGAGTGTGAGGGAAAGAGCACAGCTCAGAAAGAGGTGAACGGGTTGAATTTGTAAAAGGCCTCAGTCAGTGCTGCTGAGCACTCTGCCAAGCAGAGCTTGGTTAAAGCGAGGCTCAACGAGCCTCTGTACTTCTGCATCCAAGTCGTTGGACCAGGTGAGAGCTGTGTCAGTCACCATGATCACCTTAACCACAAGGGGAACTAGGGCAACGCACTACAACACCCACTACAGACACCTACTGTGTCCCTGGCACTGTACCCTAGTCTAGAGATGTAGTGTTGGCTGGGGTCGCATCTCTTCCTACAAAGGCATCCAGGAGTCAGTCAGAGCAAGCAAGTAAATACAGGAAGGATAACACCATTATCTTATAACTAGAAAATGTGTTGCACAAGGTCAAGCAACAAAGAAAAACCTTTGCCTTTTATTGATGGCAATAAAGAAAGTTGAAAATATTTGGAGTGAAAACTGAGTTCTTTCTTTACTGATATAAAAACTGAAGAGGAGCCAGTTCAGTGCACACCTGTAATCCCAGAACTTAGGAGGCTGAGGCAGGAGGTTTGCTTCAAGTCTGAGGCCAGCGTGGACTACAAAGTGAGTTCAAGGCCAACCTAAACTGCATAGTGAAACCTTGTCTCGAAAAGACAAAAAAAAAATACCGAAGAAGAAAAAAAGCCATCCAGAAACAGACACTTAACTACCCGAAGCCATGGGAGATGACTTCGGCATCCTTCTCTTCAGCTCTCTCCATGAATATGTGGTGGGACGTTCCTTAAATCTGAGGCTACAAGTGTTCTGTGCTATAGAAAAGGAGGGCTGTCTATTGACAGGTGTCGTTCCTGGGAGGGGAAGAAAGCTAGCTTGTGTTGTTCTTTCCACAAGTGGCATCTCGGTACCATCAGGAATGACAGCTCCTTGGTACCTACTTAGGTGGAGCCAGAAAGTTTGCATGCTGATTCTGACTCTGCCCATCTCTTGTCTTCTGATCCAATCCTGTTGTCTCAACCATTTGTTCCTCCACATCCCTTTGTTTCTCCTCTTTGTTTCTCCAATCTTTATGTCTTCTCAGAGAAAAGTACTAGGATCCTAGCCTGTTATTCCCAGTTGATAAAGTTAAAGCATGACAATGAATTCTATACCCTGAACGTTTTATGGCTTAAATATTTGAAGGGCACACAACTATGTATTTCTCTACCATGAGTTACCAAAAAAAAAAAATCAATTGGAACTTAAAAACCAGAAATTGCCTTTCTTTTTCTTCAACTTTTACTTTTTAGTATCACATGTTCATAGTACATAAAGATTATATTTCTTCTGGGAAGCTGGTACATGTACATAACACATATTAATTCTTTTTTTTAATCCTCTTCCCTTTTCCCTCCCTCCCCCTTCTCTCTATCCCTTGGTCCCCTTCCCTCTTTCAAAATATCGACCTCCCTATTTCCTATTATCTATCTTTAATTTTGCTCTTTATAATTTGGGTTTCTGATAGGAGTCTCTGGTTCATTTCATTTAGCATTATGTTCTCAAGGTACATCCATTTCCCTGCAAATGACTCAAGTATATTCTTCTTTATGGCAGAGTAGTACTGCATTGTGTACAAATGCCACATTTTCTTTATTCACTCATCTGTTGATGAACACATAGGCCTCTTCCAAGAGTTAACTATTATGAATTAAGCTGTTATACACCTAAAATCCATATATCACTCTACTATAATGTCTTTAACTCATTCAGAAAGATAGTTAGAAGGGAAATAACTGGGTTGAATGGAATTTCTAGTTTTAGTTTTTTGAGGAATCATCATACTGGATTTCCATAGTGGTTGTACTAGTTCACATTCACAACAACAAGGTAGAAGGTTCTTATTAGAGAATTTTGAACATCACTTCTTGGCCTTTTGGCTAAGATCAAATGGAGAATTTTGAACACAACCTATGTCATTTGGAATTATGACTGTTGTGTTTATGGAAAAAAAAACTATTAAATACAGATCCTGCTTCAAGGAAGTATTCTGGGAATACAGTGACCCGTCTCCCTCCAGCTGTCACTCCCTTGAAGGTTTCTCTAAATTGTTGCTTCACCCTTCCTGGTAGGCCTATATCCAACTGGTGATGTATGCATAGTATCCTGGGTAAAAGCCTGGCTACTTCGGGTCACTGTGAGACAACTCTGACTGGGGTCATATGTGCTTCAGGACTCCCCCGCTCATTGGCTGATGCTTTAAGCAGCTTATATCATGATTTTCTCACCAATCCTCAGTCATCCTGTTCCCCTCTTAGGACATAGTCCCTGAGTATTCTACATGTCCATCGCCATCTCACCTTCTGATTCCACAGAACAGCAGATAAATATTAACCAATTTATGGAAGAAGACTTATTTATGGATCTTTACCTCCTTTACTTGTCATACAAGAGCTAGAGTACAGATGGACAGAAACATATATATCCAAACTACATCCATACCCAGGTCTATATTAGATTTTCATCCTACAGACTATGGCACTCTCTTTCTTTTCTTAATAGGAAAGTCCAGGAGTTTTCCAGTCTTCACCAGGTAATAGAATAACAAAATTATATTCAGAAGCAATATTAATAATTTATCAATTTATCCAGCAAACTTTTAGTGAGTGTCTATGTCAAGACTTTCGGGTTTCTAGTATCTCATGATACAATGTATATGAGATATGTTTTCTGCTAAGGAATTCCCTCTAATAATGAAGAAAAATATTGCTAAGAGCTGTCATGGAAGAAAACGGTGATTACAGTGAAGAGACACGATTCCTTTGGCTTTTGTGAGTTAAAAAAAAAAAGCGACATAGCAAAGTGTGTTTCAGAATGTAGAGGTCTTTTAAGTGGTAAAGAAGGTGGCATCCCAGCCATGCCCAGTGCAAGGAACAGCACATGCAAAGACTGAGTCCAGGGAGCACATGAGCATCTTTGGGGAGGGCACATCTTTAGGCCTGCCGACATTCTCTCACGTGCTGCTTTTCTATACATCACTGTTTTTGCTTGGAACATACTAGATTCTCATCTCATTTTTCACCTGGATTTTGCTGCATGTCTTCGTCAAGATGTTGCTTCCCCTAACTGGACTCCTTTAAGACTGAGATAGATGAGTCTGGCATGTGGTCCCACGGTGTGTATTAGTATTTCCACCTGTCACAGCTGTATCCCAGTGTGTGATTTAACTCCCATTTACTTGTCCATGTTACCCTCTGACTAAACTATCTCCTTCTGAAGGACAGCGGTTAGTCACTGCTGATTATCAGCTGACAACATAGGCTAAGGGTAACAGGTACTGTTTGTTGAGTAAGTAAATGAGTGCTCCCAAATGCAGTGAAGTTAGGAAAATATATTAATGTATTTAATAAACATTTATTCAGTTCTATCATATGCCAGACATTTCTAGACACCAAGGTTAACTGGAATGATGGGAAAAAGAACCTCATGGAGTTTATATTCTAGGAGGAAAAACAGGCAACAGACAAACTGCTATAAGAAATATGAAACAGGATGGGGGCAGAGAAGTTTATTTCATACAGGCTTATCAGGAAAGACCTTACACATAAGGTTATATCTGAACAAAGACCCAGTGGAATCAATTATAAAAATATTAGGCAAATAGGATACTGGTAACATTTTTTCATCAGCAATAATTTTTTAAAATTTCCCCAAAATATTGATTACATGTCAGGACTAATTTCTGTCTGTTATTGTGGATAATGTCATGAAGGGTTTTGCTAAACTTTCACTTTTATTTTGGCTATATTGGGCCAGGCATGTAGCTCAGCGGACAGTGCCTGCCTAGTAAGCACAAGGCCTTGAGTTCAATTCCTGGTACCAAAAAAAAAATGTATTTTGGCTATATCTTTAGATACTAGCAAAATATCTCAAGGTTTTTTTTAATTCATTGCCTATTTTATAAGGGTTGCTATAAGCTGGGAATGGTGGCGCACTCCTGTAATCCCAGCACTCAGGAAGCTGAGGCAGGAGGATCATTGCAAGTTTGAGACCAGCCTGGGCTACAAAGTGAACCCAAGGCCAGCCTGAACTGCATAGCAAGACCCTGTCTCAAAAAGACAAAAAAAAAAAAAAAAAAGAGAGAGAGAGAGAAGAAAAAAGAAAAATAAGGGTTGCTATAGTGGTCTTTGTTCCTAAAGCATTTTGAAATCATGGACTAACCCCAAAAATGCCTGTTATCAGTATAATTTTTTCAGTACTTGGAAACCAGAACCTTTTCGCTGAGCTACATCCCCAGCTGCGATGGGGTGAAGGGGAAGGAGAGAGAGAGAGAGAGAAAAAGAGAGAGAGAGAGAGAGAGAGAGAGAGAGAGAGAGAGAGAGAGAGAGAGAGAAAGGGAATCTCACTAAGTTGTCCAGGCTGAATGTGACTTGTGATCCTCTTGTCTCAGCGTCCTTCAGTGGTGGGATTACAGGTTTGTGCCACCATGCCCAGCTAAGTATAAATATTTTTATTTATACTGTTAAATAATGGGTCTGAACAAGAGCAATTAATATGGCCATTTGAAATGATTTTATTTCTGTAAGAAGCTTAAATTTTAAGGATAAATTTAAGCCTGCGATAGCCTAATTTCTTTGGCAATTTTTGGTTTTTCTTTTTAAGTACAAACACATCACAAAAATACATCAAGGAATTTCAAGGTAGTCTCTAGAAGCTCTGAAAGGGTAGGGAAAGTTTTGAATGAAATTCTGGAGAATGTTAGACAAATCTATTTGTTTCCTTTTGCTGATGCTCTTCTATAGGACGATTGAACAGTTCTTTGTGTTACCGGATAGTGATTTTAAGAAATGGAAAGATATTTTAAGTATAAAAGTAATCTTAACATTTTTATTATTCCAATTTTGAGGATTGAGTTTTGGAAAGGCAACATCAACAATGCTTAAAAGAGACAAAATATAAGTCATAAGTATCTAAAGACAAATAGTTCATTGCAAAACTATGAAAACACAGCAATAAACGACAATAGTTACTAGGAGCTTAACTTTTTTCAAAGGCAAGGATTCCTAAATAATAATAATAATAATAATACTATGTGAATAAGCTTTAAGTTAACAGAACAACTTGGTGACATCTACTGATCTGTACATAAGTGACTTATTCATTTTACAGAAAAAAATCCAAATGTTAATCTTCTCCTTTTGTGTATTATTCATGTAACAATTTGTGGTAAAGGACTTATTGATATACCTTTATATGTATATATTTCATCATACATACAAGATACTTGAATATACAATTAAGATTAAATTAAAGGCTTTATAGTTTGAATTAATTAATAATATAGTATATAAAATGATGGTTATTAAATTTTCCATCTTTTTTTATTTTAAAGAGAATAAAACCAAGCAAAACAAAACAAAACAAACCAGTGTTAAGCAACAGGATTTCAAAACAATAGGAAATCAACAATGGTCACCATAATGCCTCTTGTTGTCTTCAAAATAGCTGCAGATACCTTCAGACATAGTAAAAAAATCAAACAAAACACAGCAGAACAGAACTAATAAAAACAAAACAATGAATGCAGTAAAGGACTTCAAAACAAGATAATAGTAAATCCAAAATGTCTACCATAACATATCTCGTTATCTTTGAAATAGCTGCCCATGCCATCGGATACAATAAAATCAAACAAAACAGAACAGAATAAAGCCCAACTCAACAAAACAATGAAAATGATACAGGACTTCAAAACAAGACAATAGGGAATCAACAGGGGCCACCACCCTCAGTAGGAGATCCCCCATAGATTCTATACTATGTATTACCATCCTCTGAATAGATGTTCAGACCACCGGCTTTAGACCTACAAAGTCAGTGAAACACTAAACACTACAAGCATTAAATGGTATTCCACCTCAATAGCCATCATTGCAGCCTGTGTTTCTCTGGATCAGCCAGTCGCTTACAGTGGGGGTAGGGGATGGGGGATGGGGTTGGCCCTTCTTGTTTCCCAACGTGCGCACCCAAAGGGGTTGGCATCTGGCTCTCCCCTCAGTGGCCTGCACATGGCACTGATTCACAGGGAATGCTTATTTTTTCTAAATTTACCATCTTAATAAACTGTAACTTTTTAAATAAACAAAATCTTATCAATTATCATGCATATATATATTAAAATAATCATATCTAGTATAATCAAATTTATAAATAATTAAATATATATCGTATCTAGTATAATCAAATTTATATTGTCATAAATATATATTTCTTTTTCTTTTTCTTTTTCTTTTTTTCTTTTTCGTGCTAGGAACTGAATCCAGGGCCTCTACTGCATACTAAGCATGTACTCTACCACTGAGCTACACTCTCAGCCTTTAGCCGCCACATAATGCCAAGGAAACCAACTTTTCTTTTCTCCAGGTGCAAAATTAGGGGATTGACAATTCAAATCTATTCAGCTATTTTTATTCTTTGACACCTACATCATATAATTAGAACAAATTTCCTGGTACCAAAAAAAAAATTCTAACAAATTTGAGGAGGCAAAAAATAGCTAAATATATATAGACAAAATCTTCCAAATTTATTTGCATATTTTATTAACCTATTGTCAATTTAAGCAATAAGGTAACTTAAAATTGCTTTAACTAGCTATGTTTTACATCTGTTTCTTTTTTAGAAACTCTCTGCATTCAAACTTAATTTATTAATTAACTTAATAATTTGCCTAAGGTTTTAAAGTTAGTTAAGCATCTGAAAATTACAATTTAGCCAACACATAAATCTTTGTGATTTGTAACATTGTAAGGAGTTCACAAAATTAAACCCTTTAAGCATTCATTATCATTTCATTTAGCTGAATACAGCTTTTTGCATATAATTTTTGAACTTTTTAAAATAAATTCTACATACATACCTACCCACAAGAAAGCGACAGGCAGTTGGTTTCCACATAACTTGAGTCCTTGACAATTTTATCAAGCTGCACAATTAAAATGTCAGGTCTTATTAATCCCCAAAGTATAAAAATGAAGGAGAGATTGTTTCTCAGCATCAACAAAATTTTTGCTCTTTCTGACAAGCAAGACAAATAATCTCCTCGAGGACTTCTTCATTCTTTTGTTCTGATATACTTCTCAAATGAACAATCTTGTTCATGTCAAAATTTCTACAAATGGGCTATGGCATTCCAAATTTTCCCTGGTAATATTATGCCAGTTAGAAAAACTAAGAATATGTATTATCCTATAAGAAAAAACACAAAGGAGGCAGATGTTGGTCTGAAAGGGACACAGTTTTATATCAAGAAAACTTCATGAGGACTCTATGACCTACATATAAGGAAGATTCTTGGTTTGTGTCTCTGGAGTTTGGCCAAAGGCCAATCATTCCTAATCCAGAGCTGGATAAAACTTCCAGTTTGGCGCAGATGAAATGAAACAGACCAGTTGTCAGGGAAACGGGAACACAAGCTGGAGGAGAAAGTCCTTATAAAGTTAGTCAAGGTGATCCAAGAAGTTTTCAAGCTAGTCTGTAGAGACCTTTAAACTTTTTAGTCCTTGAAGCTGGCTCAAATGAATTTACTAGATTTATATCATTCTTTCTCTACAGTTTTCCTTTTATAGACAAACACTCAAAATGCTAATTGAGCAGAAGCAGGTGATAGAGGACTAGAAAACGCAGTTTTCAACGGACAATACAAATCTGGTTAAATAAAAACAAATTCTAGCCAGGCATGTTGTTCAGACCCATAGTCCAGCCACTCCAAACGCGGAGGCAGGAGGGTGACTTGAAACTAAGAGTTTGATGCTAGCCTTGGCAACATGGTGAGACCTAATCTAAAAAAAAAAAAAAAAAAAAAAAAAAAAAAGAAGAAGAAGAAAGCCAAGGGACTTTATTTCTGTGAAAACAAAATAAATCCAACACCAAAGAGCGTCAATGAAACATCAGAGCTCAATTTAGCTTGTGTATATGGGGACATGGAAAGTCTCAGATGTGCACACTCTTACTAAGGATGCTCCAGTGCCCTGAAGACTCAAATGAATCTTGCTGGACTTCTAATTCTGTTAATTTCCTACAGGCAGACTATCAGGAATACACTTGCAGTTAAACAAGTTAAGCATATTGTTCATTGCATCTAAGACCACCACACACTATGAGGAATCATGATAGTGCCATAAGAGGGCATAAAAAGGGCCTTTCATAGGCTA
>RJWT010000866.1:20438-56527 GCA_004365215.1 Cuniculus paca
CTCAAAAAAAAAAAAAAAAGGCTGAGAATGTGTCTCAGTGCTTCCTTGGTTCAAGCCCCAGTCCTACCCCCCCAAAAAAGCAGATTAAGCATAATCCCATATATGAAAGGAAAACACAATATGTGTATAGAAAAAAAGACTGAAAATGATTAAAATATTAAAGCTTTTATGAATGAAAGGTTGTGGATAATTTTAGTATTGTTCTTTATTCTCCGTATCTTTTTATACTCTTTGATGAAAAAGTTTATATTGTTCTTATTGCTAGAAAACAAAATACCATAAAACAAAAATGGCAATGAAACACTTTTTAAAAAGTTTTTATGAACCGGGTATGGGTGACACACACCTATTATCCCAGTACTTAGGAGGCTGAAGCAAGAGGATCCCTGCAAATCTGAGACCAGCCTGGGCTACATAGTGAGCTCAAGGCCAGCCCAGACTACTACATAGCAAGATCCTGTCTCAAGAAAAAAGAATCATATAAAATAAGTGAAAAGTTTTTATACTGACTTGAGGATATAATAAAGAAGTGTAGCACTAAAGTTCAAAGTATAAACTCTACCTTACGAATTGGGTTACATAAAGGAAAAGTCATTATTTTCCATTTCAATTGTTAGTTCAGAATGTTGATCCACGTTATCTCATGTTGTTTCAGGCCAACCTAAGGAGAATCCAGCCTCTTGAGACCAACAAGACATTGACTATCTTCTGTTCCTGCACACAATCCTCTCTCATTTCCCCATTTCTTTGCTTCCTTGTTCCATTCGGCCTCTCCTCACCTTACCTCTTGGGATGTTCCCGCTATGTATCTGTTGTTTTTCAAAGGAATGCTCCATGGAAGGTTCTAGCGCTCATCAAACACATGAGGATTATGCTTCATTTAGCTCTGTGGAATCAAATATGCCTCCTCCTGCCAAGTTTTCTGAAACCTCTGGAGTATTTTCCATAGGCAGTGAGAGAAGAAGGGGCAGGAGACAGACACTTCTGACTGTGCAGTGGTAGATCTTGTGCCTCAGGACCGCAATGTTAGCGCTTAGGATTGGTGACTGTCATCAACTGATGCCTGACCCTTAATCTACAGCTAGCTAGGATGGCTTCATAGGGACCAGCTATGCATCACATTACCAGCCATTTCTAAGAGACAGTAGCAACTGGAACAGGAGCAGGAATAGGACCGATCACCTGTGCAACTGAGAGACTGAAGTATACTGGCTGGAGGGAGAGGATTTTTCTGTTACAGTACTTAGAAAGGCTTCCCTTACCTGCCAGGTGCTGTACTGAACCCAAACTTGGTAAATCATCTGTTCACATTTGACACTTTTATACTGATGGATTATTGTTATCTTGTGTGACTTTCATATTCAGTGTCTTTTTTGAACTTCATGAGTTCTAACCAAACCATTGCTATCTTATAACTTGCTTAGTCACTGAGACAAAATACCCAATACCAGCAATTTGAGGGAAGGAGAGTTTATTTAGGCTCACAATCTGTAGAGGTTTCAGTCCATAATTGGCTGGCTCCAAGGCAGGATGGCATGGCACAAGGAAGTGCAGAGGGAAGGGAGGAGCTGGAGAGGGAGATAAACCCTTCCCAGCCCTACCTCCAGTGACCAGTCTCTTCCAACCAGGCCCACCTTCTAACAGCACGTGCAACTATAAACCTCCATAATCCAATTGCCTCCCCCAAAGCTTCCCCTAGGAACACATGAGGCTCTTGGAAGACATCTAGACATAAACTGTAATGATAGTTGACTGTTTTCCATTTGCTTTAACGTGCCTCCATGTTTCAGTTGCTTTAAAATAAATGATGCTCAAAATTCTGCCCCAGTTCTTTTCTTTCCCCTCAGTACACACTTATTTTCTTTGTGGTTTTACTGACCCCCTTTAAATTCTCATAAGTTCTGCCAGGCCTGGCACTGGTCTGGAAATACCATTGGCTGTCGCCCCCAATGAATCTGTGATAGCAGTAGCCTGGCTCACCTGGTAAGGTGAGGGGGAAGGGAGTCCTGCCTCAGTGCAGACCCAAGAGATTGGGCAACCCACTGTACTCTGGACATTGTGGATACATTGCTGTAGTTTGGCTATGGCTATTCAGAGGTTCATGTGCTGGATGTTAGTATGGTAGAACCTTTAAGAGATGATGTCTCTGGGTGTGATGGCAGATGCCTTTAATCCCAGAGCTCTGGGAGACTGAGGCAGGAGGATCACATGTTTGACTCCTATGCTGTGCAATTTAGTGAGTTAACAGTACCTTGTCTCAATAAACAAACAAACAAACAAACAAATAAGTAAATAAAAGCTTTAAGGATATACCTCATTGTGAAGGCCCTGGATTATTTTCAGTCTCCAGTACTGAAAATAAAGAGGGCTTAGTGGAAGGTGATTAGGTCACAAGGGCCCAGATCTCATGAATTCGTGCTGTCTCATGGGAGTGGATCAGGTCTGCTAAAAGCCGTTTGCACTTCTGCTCCGGAAAGTCACATGCTCAGTCTAGTGAGATCAGTGCCTCCTTCCTTGTTTCCTTTTGGATTTTATGTGTGGTTGGATTAGGAAACAGCTATTTCTCTGGTATTTCCCCAGTCCCAAATCCCTCATCTCTGCTCCCTCCAGCCCCTCTGTCTTCTTCTCTGCACATAAACAGCCAGCAAACATTCAACAATTTGCAATCACCTCCCCTCCATGCAGATTACCTTGAAATGTACACCCAAACCCAGACCTTTCTCCTAAACTCAGCCTGATGAATTTTCTGATGGTTCTCTGCACCCTGAGTTGTGCTCAGCCCCTCAAAGTCAGATCTCATTCTTTTTTTCCTGTAACTGGGAAAACTGTTCTGACATCCCTACTGTGGTTAATTGCACCGCCCTTTCCCAGTTACAGAGACACAAATCCTCCCAGACTCTGAAACTCCCCACTTCTAATCAGTTGGTAGCTCTTGTAGATTCCATGTCTTAGAAGGAGCTGTACACAGATGTAGTACAGAGGGATGGTTTCCATGGAGTGAGGAGTCTGGTTCCTCTTCTTAATGTCGTGAAACCTTCAAGCAGTGTTTAATAACCTCATTGGAATATCCCTATCTGTCAGATAAAAATAATAATCATACTTCTACCAGAGGGTTGTCACTTGCATCGGTGCCTGTTGTAAGTTGTGTTTCCTGTTTCTATTGATTCCACCTCAAAACTCTTAATTCCCATCAGAGCCTCCAATTTCATTCCCATCACAAGCATCCTAGTTCCTATTTTATTGAATTATCTCTTTGCTTCCTGCTTATCACCCCTTACCACCACCACCGTTATTTTCTCTACCATGCTAGATAGAGGACAGATGAAACTCAGCTTTGGTCACCATTATTTCTCTCCACCACCACCCAACCCAGCTTCCAGTAGACTAGCCACTAGCTAGTCTCTTTGAACTACTCTGGCTCTTTTCTAACCTGCTCTCTAAACTCTTGTGACATCTGCTTTTGACAGGTCCCTGATGAAAATACTTCACACACTTCAGTGGATTCCAGTGCTCCTGGAATAATGTAGTTTCAGCTTTGCTACTCAAAGTGCATCCCTAGGGCTTGTCCGAAATGCAAAGCCTTGGTCTGCATTCCAGATTTACTGGTTCTGAGTCGCATTTAACTGGATTCCAATTGAAATGTAAGAGGCCTTTTCTTCAAAGCCTTCCATGGGCCAGCCTTCTTCTCTTACAGCTGCCTTGTGCTGCCCTCTTCTCTCTGCTTATTGTGCCCTTGCCTGACACCCTCCACCCACCCATCCACCCCATGTCTCAGCCTCCTCACTACAGGCCCTGGGACCCACAGTTCCCTTCGCCTGGAATACCCTTCCCATCATCTCCCTGCTCCCTCCTGGTTAATTCTTTCAGATCCCAGCTCAAATGTCATTCAAAGAAGGCTTCCTTGATTCCTGAGCCTGGTCCTTATTACTTAGAAAGCAGCCTCACTCATCTTGACCGTCACCCACAACCTCCCCAGGCCTAGGCTTTCTGTCTGTGTGAATTGGCCTATTTTGGGCATTTTATATGAATGGAATCATACAAATATGTACTTTTCTTGTGGCAGGCTCCTTCCATTTAGCATAATTTTTTCAAGGCTTATACACTGTGGAGCATATTAAGTACTTCATAACTTTTTATCACTGAATAATATTCTATTGTATTGTGTACCTTTTTTTTAAGCACAACTTTTTTTTTTTAAGCACAGGATGTTGGTCTATATTTTTCTCTCCAGCAAAACAAATTCAGTTTGTCATGTTTCTAGAAAAAGGTGACAGTAAGTAAATGTTGGCTGAGTTTTGAGAGGGTGGCAACCATGTTTAGAATGCTGCTTTTCATGAGTAATTTTATTCACTCAGTTCCCTTAGTCTATTTAGTATTTCTGACTCATAAACGGAAGTGATTCTATTTTGGCATTCTTTCTTTCTCCTGTTTGGTCTCTACTGACTTGCTGTGTTAAATTATGCAAGTTACTTAAACTGTGTTTATTTGACTCCTGCCTGCTCTGTAAAATAATCCCAGTCCAGCTTGCTTGTTTGCCAAAGCTGTTTGAAGACAATTTTTCATATGATATGGATCATCAGCTCCCACAGAAGGCAAAAAGAATTCGATGTGTGGGGGTAGTCTGGGATCCAATCCAAAATTAGTGCTCATCTGGAAGAAATATGGAAGGCTGATGCTCGCTAGCTGGCCTTTTAGCAGTTTTCACTGACCGTCTTCCTTCTAAGGAACTTTGTAAATCTCTATCTCTTTTGCATTTTATTCTATACAAGATAAGCTTGAAAAGACTGCAATGGAAAAGGTCTTCTGATACCTTCTATTGGCCAACTGTGAATCGGAAACCTAGTTTGGTGACCTGGGGAAGGACTAGCCATATCATGCAGGATCTGTCCTTCTCTTCATCTCTCTGTCTTTTGCCAGGAGACTGAGCTCTCTAAGCATCAGTTTGAGATGTAAGAATCTAGCTAGATTTAAATTATCATTCGTCTACTTATGCGGTATGCTTTGTTTTCAATTGCTAGTCTAATGGAGAGCTCTGGTGTGGTACCTAAAGCCCAGTGAAGAAGTGCCAAGAGGGAAAAGGAGTAGAAATGAGATTTCTGCTAAGTAGGCCCACAGTCACGGTTACCTAAAGATTATTTTGAGCTGTGTCTTTGAGGATAACCAAAGGATAGCGAGGTAGGCAGTGGCAGGTAAACTCTTCCAATGGGTTTCCTTGGAGTGGGTGAGTACACGGCCCGGGTCTCAGCTGTGTGAGAGGTAGCTGTGAAAAATCAATCTGAACAGGTGGGATGGAGGCCTTGAACACTATTCTAGGGACTCTACTTTTGGTACTTTAAGCAAAAAATAAGCCAATGACAATCTCTGGCAAAGTGTACATCAAAACTACACTTGAGGACAATTAACCCGATGGGAGAATGGAGGATGAAGGGTGGATTGGCAAGAGAGAGGCTGGGAGGCTAACCGAGAGGGAAGGACAATCCAGTCGAGGGAGAGGGAATGGAAATACGGATGTCTGAGACAGGCTCTGCTGTCTAGATGTGGGAAGGCAGGGAGGGGGTGACCCCTCACCACAGAGCTCCCTCTCGGGGTGGGGGATTGGGAGGAGCCAAAGTTACAGTCTTACCCTCCAGTGACGCCAGGTGGTCGGCACGGACCTCCGATTGGCTGTTCCTGCTGCCAGTCCCGAGAAGAGGCGGCCCTGCCCCCGCCCGCTCAGGGTCCGAGTGAGAACCCGGAGTGCGGCGAGCCCCACTGGGCGCCGCGGGGACTTCGGAACCCGCAGCAGAGGTAGGCAGGTGGACAGGGCCGGGAGCCGAGGGGCGACCCTACATCTCCACCGCCCGGGGAGCCCTGGCTCTCGGGAGCGCGCCGCGCGGGGGCCTCACCGGGCCGAGGACGGGGGCGCGGCCAGCGCCGCCCCGCGCCCCCGCTGTAGCCCGGCGTCCGGGGTCTGGGGGTCGCCGCGGGGTGGGCGGGGGCCGGCGGCCCTACGTCCCCGGGGCTCCTGTGACGTTCTGCTGAAGACCCGAGCGCCGGCTCCCGGGGCGCGAGATGCTGGGCGCCAGTGGGCAGCCCTGGTCCCCTGTCCCGCGCCCTCGAGGCCCCGCGCGGTCGGCGATGTTGCGGCGCGGCCCCGGCTTCTGCGGAGCCTCGCTGTGATCTCCGGGGCGCAACTTCCCAGAAGTTTGCAGAGCCGTTTTCTACACCTCGAGCTGTCGGAACGTCGGCGTGCCTTAAGGTGACCTACCCCGAGCTTCCAGCTGCCTGCAGCTAGCAGACCGCTCTTGCAAAGACCGTTTTAGCCGTGCACCGAGCGCCGTGGGAAGAGACGTGGAACCGTTTGCTCCGCAGACGCGCCGCTGCTGAGCTACCTGCAGGTCACTGCTTTCTCTGTGAAAACTGCAGCCTTCGCAAGCCTGGACTGCGCAGCAGTGTGTCCCCAAGAGTGGGCTGTTCTGGGCAGTTCCACCCAAGGGCAAGCCTGGCCGAAGTGCGGTTAGGTGGTGGTGGTGAGGTTCCTGAAACAAGGAGTGTCTTGGTCTGATTAAAAAAGACTTTTCTGCCTTGGTGGGCGAACATACACTGACCTGGTAGTTCAGTTAATTTGTCCTTTAAGAGGAAACAGTTTAAGAATATGAGCAACGAACCCTGAACTTCAAACGGGTAGACCTAAGTACATGAATTCTTTCACTTCTTTTTCTTTCCTTTTTGAAATTTGGAAGAGAAACAGGAAGTCAGAGATTGAGAGAAAAAGAGCATTCACTCCACAATTGTAAACACTTTATTTTGTGTCAGTAAATATTTCTAAAAGTTATTCGAGGTATTTGAAAAACCAAGACTTTTCTGTTCCCTTCAGAGAAGGTCGATCACTGTCAAATTAAAAAATCTAGGTATATTTATTTAGAAATTGATTTTAGCTCCCCAAGTTGTAGAACACTATAATGTCAGGGGGGACTGCAAAAGAATGGCGAGCAGTGTGCAAAGTTAAAATTCTTAACTACTCAAGATGGTGCCCTAACACAACAGTTACTTTAAACTTACTAACTGGCTGCACTTACAGAATGAAAGAAGGAAGTCAGGTATATAAATCTCAATGGGGACTATGGTCTAATCAATCTGCAGTTGTGAATTATTATAACCCAACGAATAGAGACTGCAGATGTTAAATGCTGATTTCATAACGTTCTTAAGGCTTTACTAGTGCACTGTAAAATACACAATCAGTATAACTAAAGAAATAAAGCCGGACCTGCTGGTGCAAGCCTGTAATCCCAGCATTGCAGAGGCTGAGGCTGGAGGATCCTTGGGAGTTCGAGACCAGCCTGGGCTAAAAAGGGATCGCATGGCCAGCTGGAACTACATAGTGAGACCCTGTCTCAAAAAGACAAAAAGAAGAAAGAAAAGAAAAAAAGAAATAGGTTTAATCTATCTTTGAAAGTATTGTGTCATTTTTATAACAAAGTACTCTAGGTAAGATATGTGTATTTTATTTTTCATATTTGAGGTTATTTCATCATATCTGAGTTAATGGTGAAATTTTTGGCACATAATGGATCATTAAATCTGTGAATGTGGTTAGCAGACCATATTCTATTGTATTAGTATATGTGCATTTAAATTGCTGCTTTGTCTGTAGTCATTTGTAAATATATGCTTTTTTTATTGGAATATAATTCACAAACTTTAAAAATTACCCTTGGGCCAACGATTTAGCTCAGTGGCTCAAATGCTTGCCTGGTAAGCGCGAGGTTGTGTTCGATTCTTGGTACCAAAAATAAATAAATAAATAAATAAATAAATAAAATAAAAATTACCCTTTTAATGTGTATGGTTCCATGATTTGTAGTATGTGTGCAGGTACTCTTAAAGTATATGAACCAGTGATATTTAGCATATCCTCAACCATCACCGCTATTTAATTCCAGAATATTTTCATCATTCCTGAAAGAAACCTCATGTCCTTTGGTAGTCAGTCCCCTTTGCCTCTCTGCCCTCCCCTTTCTTTGCAGTACTGGTGATAGAACCCAGAGCTGTTGGACTCAGCTATATCCCAGCACTTTTTGTGCTTAAATTTTTTTTTTTTAATTTTGACACAAGGTCTTGCTAAATTGTCCAGATGGAGTTCAAACTTGTAATCTTCCTGCCTCAGCCTCCCAGAGTGATAGAATTACAAACATATACCACTATTCTTGACTTTGCTCTCTCCTTAAAACCCCTGGAAACTACTAACCTGTTTTCTTTCTTTTTGGATTTTCCTATTCTGGACATTTTATGCAAAGGGAGTCCTTTAATATGTGGCCTTTCATGTCTGGGTTCTTTGGCTTGAAATTATGTTTTTCAGGTTTGTGTATTGTGGTATGTAGCAGTATTTTATTTTTTATGGCTGAATAATGTTCTCTTTATGGATATATCACATTATTACTCATTGTTTACCTATTCATCTGGTGGTAGACACTTGGATTATTTCCTCTTTTTGGCTGTTGTGGGTAATGATATAATGAAAATTTGTACACAAATTTTGCTGTGGACAATGTATTCAGTTCCCTTGCCTGTATGCTTAGCATTGAATTTTCTGGGGCCTACAGAAACTTTATGTTTAAACTTTTGAGGAAACTGTTAAACTGTATGTAGCAGTTCCAACATTTTTACAGTACCACCAGCAATGTATAAGAGTTCCAATTTCTCCACATTCTTACCAACACTTGTTAGCATATATTCTTTTTCATTTTATTATATTCATCCTGTTTGATATGAGAATGGAATGTCATTTTGACTTTGATATTTCACTTTCCCTTGTAGATAATGATGTTGAACATCTTTTCATGTGATTATTGGTTATTTATTTGTCTTCTTTGGAGAAGTGTCTACTTAGGTACTTTGCCCACTTATTAATTGCCTTTTTATTGATCGAGTTTTATGAGTTCTTTAAATATGCTGGTCACAAATCCCTTATCAGATACATGATTTGCAAATGTTTCCCATTGTTTTGTCGGTTATTTTTGCACTTTCTGGATAGCGTCTTTTTTTTTTTTTTTTTAAGACAGCATCTCACGAAGTAGTTCAGGTTAGCCTTCGACTCACTATGTAGCCCAGGCTGGCCTCAAACTTGTGACTATCATCCTGTCTCTGCCTTCTGAGTGCTGGAATTACTTAGCATGTGCCACCACATCCAGTTTTGCATATATGGCGTGAGGTAGGGTCCAAAATACTTTCACTTGCATGTGGGCATCCAGTTGTCCTTGCTCATTTGTTGAAAATACAGTTCTTTTCCCCAATGAGTTGTCTTGGTACCCTTGCAGAAAATCAATTGACTGTAAATGTGAGGTTTTATTTCTAGACTCAGCTTTAGTCTGTTGATGTATACATCTGTTCTTACACAGACATCCTTGTATTTGAGTACTGTGGCCTTGTATTAAGTGTAGAAACTGGAACAAGCAAGTTCTCAAACTTGTCAGGATTGTTTTGACTATTCTGGGTCTTTCGAATTTGCGGGTGAATTGTAGGGTGAACTTGTCAATTTCTGCAAAATATTCTGTGAGAATTTTTGTAGTGATTGAGTTGAGTATGTTTGTCCATTGGCACATATTGTCTTCCAATCCATAGTATGCAGTTTCTTCCATTTATTTAGATCCGTGTCTTTTAATTCAGTTTGCAAGTTTTCATAGTACAGGTTTTGCACTTGTTTTGTTAAATTTGTGCCTAAGTGTCATGTTCATTCTGATGCTATTGTAAATGGAATATTTTAATTTTGGGATTTTCCTTGCTAGTATATAGAAAAATTGATTTTCGCATATTGACCTTGTTTCCTGAAAGCTTGCTAAACTCAATAGATCTGATGTCTTTCGTGAATTCTTTAGAATTTTTTAGTACATAATTATTTCATCTGAAAATAGAAATAGTTTGTACTTCCTATTCAATCTAGATGCTTTTTCATTTTCTTGCCCTGGCTAGAAATGTTGAATTGTATGTACAAATGTTGAATGGCTAGTAAAATGTTGAATAAAATAATAAGAGCAGATATCCGTGTCTTGTTCCTGATTTTAGTGCAAAGATTGTAAGTTGTTTAACAGTAATTATGATGTTAACTGTTTGACTTTTGTAGATGTGCTTTACCAGGTTGAGGAAATTCCCTGACATTGCTAATGTGTTAAATATTTTTATTGTGGAAGGGTATTGGGTTTTGTGGAATTTGTGTATGTATGTGTGTACGTGTGCGAATGTGTGTGTGAATGTGTGTGTATAGTTGAAATGACCAGTGTTTTTTATCCTTTTTTCTATTAATATTGTGCATTGCTGGAGTTTATTTTCATTTGTTGGAAAATATGTGTTCTTTATATTATTTTTCAAACTGTCGCTCAGACGTAGAGCACTTGCTTATCATGTGTCAGGTCCTGGATTTGATCCCCAGCTCTGCAAACAAAATAAAATAAAACAAAACAAAACAACTTGTAGACATTTTACACTAGAACATAAATGAGCTGTTCAAAATGAAGAACAAAATTTAATTAGCATGAAATAGACTTCTTGTTGCTTAGGATACACAAGAGTCCTTACATTTCTGTGCAGTTATAAGAATGGCTGAAGAACTAAGGATGTCTATTTGATGAAGGGTTTTTATTTTTTAATATTTTATCCATAATTTTTTCTTTTCTTTATGGCAAATAATTAGATAAATGAAGTAGCAGTGGAATGGTGAAAAAGTTTATGATTGACAAGCTGCTTTATCTAGTCTTAAATCATTGATGGTAAATGGTAATGTGAATAATTAATAGAAAATGCTAATACGGGAAATGAAAAGGACCATGAGAAAGGCTAATAACCAAAAACAAAAAGAGAATACTCAGAAAACAGTAAGGTAAAGATACTGTAAAAACAAAGAAACAAAGACAGCGAATGTTAGCCCTGCCATTTTGAGTTTCCCTCAAACTATGGCTAGAAGTTAGGGGCATCTGGAAGCTGGTTAGGGTACTCCTAACAAAAACTGTAGCCTTTGTGGAGCAATTCAACTTATATTATTTATTTCTAAATTATTATGAGAGTGTGTCAGTTCAGTATTAATGTGAAAACTGACATAAGCACAATAATGTTTATCCTAGGGAAATAATCTTTTTACTGAAACAGTACATGGTTTTTAAAAATTGGTATGGGTTTACAAACTTAGTTATATTTTTGTAAAACAAAATAATAGGCTAGTACACTTCAACTGCAGTACCATTCACAGTTGTGAGAGTTTTACTGTCACATGTTCTTCATGACCAGGACTCATGCAGAAGATCCATTCCTAAAGCAAATTTTGTCAGTTCATAGCAAGAGCAATTCAGAAAGGAGAGATGGAAGGGAGAGGAGGGGAAAGAGAAGTAGAAAGGATCAAGATGTGTTGTGTGTACAGTATGTACCAGTTCCACAGAGTGAATATATTCATTATGTATTACAACCATGTACTAAAAGTGTTTTTAATTATATAGAGCAAAAGAAGAGAAAGAAATACATTGCTACACTGCTTACTAAATTAGCCCATTAAACATTAACAGACATTTAAAACTGCCTCCATAGAGCTCATTGCCAGAAACAATCATGCTTCCAAAATCAAATAATACTTTAGAATTTCAAAACCAGTTCCCTGGTCTCTTGTCCTTTTCCTTATAGTACTTTTCCTTGAGATTAATCTCCTCCAAAAGGAAAATACGGATTCCAGATCTACTTAGGTAAATGATTCCAAATTTCATATTTATATGTTTTCTCTTACACCAGTAAAAGTTATGCAAACCTGTCAGGATACCAAAGGACTTTTAGCTTGAAAGACTTAGCCCAAACCTGAGCAAATTTAGAGCGATGCTAAGTGAAAATTACTACTAAGTTATAGTACAAATCTAAACAATAACTGTAGCACTCTTTTATTTCTTTACTGTATCATGTTACTATTTGAATCAAGCTGTGAGACTTCTGTAAGTTTAAGAGTATGGTAAAATTATGAGCTGATAGATTTAAAAAGTCTTACTGTTCAGCAGTGTTAAAATAATAGTTGTATTTCGTGCTGTGCTATTGTATTGTCTTGTTTTGTTAGAAATGGCAATATTTCATTTGTTCTCACAGCATACCTTTGAGGAAGAATGGTTTGTGATGCTCAGCATTCCTCTTTTTCTGGACTGGGTAAACTGAGACCTAGACAGGTTAAGTAGTAACGGAGAAGGGCTTCCACCCTGACCTCTTGTCTTCCGTTAGACTCATAAACTGTAACAAGGGCTGGAATGTGTCTTAGAGTTTAAAACTTGTTTCTGAATATCATCGTATCAATGTGTGTGTTGGGAAAATTAATAGACTTCTTGAATGCTAATGTGGTGTGCTATTGAATGCTCTCTTCTTCTTAGAACATGGCCGAGCTTTCTGAACCAGAAGGACCAGTAGATTGGAAGGAAAGATGCGTAGCCCTGGAGTCTCAGCTCATGAAATTTAGAGTTCAAGCAAGCAAGATAAGAGAGCTTTTAGCAGAGAAGGTAAGCTTTTGTCTCTGTCCTTTGCTATCAAGTATCACCTTCGTGGGGTCCAGTTTATGTATATTTTAATAATCTCAGTATTTTGAGAGCTGAAGCATCTTTAAAACAATAGTATAATTTGCCAGATGTGATAGCACATGCCTGCAGTTTCAGCAGTCTGGGAGGCTGAGGCAGAAGAATTGCAACTTTGAATGCAGCCTGAGACCCTGTTAAGAATATCATTTAAAAGTGATTCTAGAAAAAAATTCCCTTGATGGTAAAATATATTTATAATGTGTCTGAAATTATGTACTATTTAGGAATTTGTATTCATTGACTGTATATCGCTAAACTATCATCTGGGCTACAATTGTGTTTACTATAATTGTGTATTTCTTTGTTTTTTGTTTGTTTTTGAGACAGGGTCTAGCTCTGTAGTCCAGGTTGGCCTTGAATTCACTATGTAGCTTTAGGCTGGCCTCAATCTCAAGGCAGTCTTTCTGCCTCAGCCTCCTGAGTGCTGGGATTACAGGCTTGCACACCATGCCCAGCCTTGCTTCTCTTAATAGTTCTAACAATGTAATTAGAATTTTAAGTCACAGGAATTTTGATTTTGCAAATATTTGCATAAAACCAATAGTTTTGTTTGCTCATTCATTCAACACATATTTGTTGAGGGCTAAGTATGTGCCACATAAGGTTTTTAATACCAGAGTTACAAGCCGGGCGTGATGGCTCACGCCTGTAATCCCAGCACTCGGGAGGCTGAGACAGTCGGATCATTGTGAGTTCGAGACCAGCCTGGGCTACAAAGTGAGCTCAAGGCCAGCCTGAACGGCATAGTGAGACCCTGTCTCAAAAACACCAGGGCCGGGGATCTAGCTCAGTGAGTTCAATCTCTGGTGCCGCAAAAAAAAAAAAACAAACCAGAGTTACATTTGTGAATAAGACAACCTATATTTCTGATTCCAGGGAACTTGGATTCTAGATCTGTGCTGTTTGAAACAGTAACCACTAGCCATGTGTGTCCATTGACAACTAACTTCAAATTGAAATGTGTGGCAAATGTAAAATACAAGTGAGATTTCAAACATTTAGTGTGAAAGACATTTCAGCGATAAATTTTATATTGATTATGTTAGTACATGCTTTGGGTTAAATGGACAATATTCAATTAGTTTTCTCTATTTTTTAAGTTTTTAATATATGTACTAGAAAATTTCAGGTGACGCATGGAGCTCACATTATATTTCTAGACAGTAGTATCTAGATAGGTGGATAAATGATATTTCTGGTCATTCAGAACTGATTAGGAGATGTCGTTGCAGGTGGTTTCTTAAACTCTCATCTGTATAATTCTTTTGGGATGGAGAATGGTACACATATCACATTTTCAAAAAAGCTCTTAAATCTTCCTTTCATTGTTAGCCAAGAATCTCTTACAAGTATTCTAATAAAATCCAATGAAGACATCATTCCATTTAAATCTTTATTTTCATCATCGTAAATGTTTGAACTTCAACATCTTTTATATGGGAAGGCCAAAGTTACCCTTTTCTTATCTTTTCTTTCTTTTGGTCTGTATTTTGTATCTGCGATGCAAATCCTTTGACAGTTCTAAGAGATGGAATTATTCAGATGCATTTTATGTATCGGAAAATGGATAAGTATGGCAAGTTACTCATAGTTTCCTATAAATATGTTCGACTCCAAAATAGAAGTATGAATTTTCACAGTATTTCCTGTTATATTTCATTATGAAATATTTTTCTCAGGTTTGAAAATTCCTTTTGGTATCCACCTGTGTTTTAATAAAAATGTATAATATTTATTAATTTATTATGTGTTAAACACTTTACAGGTACCATTTATTTAATATGCCTAACAACTTGTGAAATAAGTTTTGTTGACTCCGTTTTATAAATTAGGAAACTGATGCTAATTATGTGCCAGGAAATGATCCAATATTAACTTGTTAATTCTTTCAATAATATATATATTACATATATTTTTTTGGTTTTTTAAGACAGAGTCTCACTAAGTAGTTCAGGCTGGCTTTGAACTCACTGTGTAGCCCAGGCTGGCCTCGAACTCAGCGATTCTCTTGCCTTGGCCTCCTAAATGCTGTGATTACAGGTGTGCACCACCACACCTGACTCTTCCAACAATTTTATGAGGTAATGTTACCTATATTTACACAGGATGAAATTTAGACACAGAAAAGTTATTTCAGTTGCCTGAATTCAAACTAGAAAGTGATAGAGCCAAGATTCAAACCCAGGCATTCCATCTCTAATGTATACTTGATTAGCTGTCACCCTATATAGCCTCTGTAACCTAGTTTCATTATTAACCTCTTTGCTTTCTGTGATATATCTGCCCATTCATTGATTCTGTCTTCTGTTGAACCACAGTAGGTGTGTAAGTCCATCTGTGTGTGTGTGTTAGTATGTGTATAAATATATATGTAGCAATAACAATTTATATAACATTATATGTTTTTCAAAGCAAGCCCTATTGCATTGTTTCTAAGAATCAGTGTTGCATTCCTGAGACGAGTCTGATCTCATCTACAACCTTTGGTTTTGTGTTAGGACCAGTCTCCTCTAAGGCTCCTCCTTAAAATTCTTCCCCTGACTTGGATATAGCCCCAAGGCTGAAGATTCTTGAGCGAATACTAATATAATTCTTTAACTCTTTTCCAGGGATTCTGGCCAACTTCTCTTCCCTCTAACAATTCTGGTCCCAGTCCTGTTTTATTGCCACTGGCTGCAGACAACTAACCCTAAGTCCCAAATATGGTTCCCAAGTTTTATTACAGCTGTTAGCTTATTTAAACCCCATAGCAACCCTATGAAGTAGTTACTAGCATCTCCAATCTAAAATTACCATTAAGGCTGAGGGTATTGATTTATATGTCCAGTATTAAATTATTACACAGTTAAAAAATAGCAGAACTGCTCTTAAGTCTTAGTTCTTTCAAATTCATGATACAACTAACAGAGTACCAGGCTCATAGAACTGGCTCATTCTTCCCTTCCCTTCCCTTCCCTTCCCTTCCCTTCCCTTCCCTTCCCTTCCCTTCCCTTCCCTTCCCTTCCCTTCTGTGGTACAGATTGAACTCAGGGCCCTGCATGTACTCTACATTCCCAGACTCTCTTATGTCTTTCTGAATGAATACACTGGTTAAGTGTATGAAGAGATGACATAAATGTGATTACAGACTGATAGGAAACATATGGAAGGAAAACATGAAATATTTCAGAGTATTTTTATAATTACAGATGAATTTCAATAGTATATATGTCACATGTTTTGAAGGTGGAGGTAAAATACATGAGATTTTAAAGATAAACCATTTTTGCACCTACTTTTTTTTTCATGGCAATTTCCAAGTAACTTAGAATATTGAAGCTTATGAAGAAAAAGGCCTTATTGACTCTTGGGCAAGTGCTGCTGTAAGTGGGAGAGGTCTTTAGAGGAATTTAAGGAATGGTGTTGGAAATATCCTTAGTATGCCAAATATAAACTCTTCAGGGAAGCTGAGATTTAAGTAGTTTTCCTACTTTACAATATTACTAGCTAGTTTTCTGAGTCAGGGAGGAAAATGTGAAAACTTCGCTTTAAGTCAAAGTGAAATGTTATTTCTTTTGAGTTAGGTTTTCAGTGAAAAGGAAAAGAAAAATATGAAGAATTTTTACTTTGGTATGAGTATGGCCCATGTAACCTAATGCTGCTTTTACCTGAGGCAGCATGGCCATCTGGGATCTTCTGCCACTTGGCCTTCCTTTCGTGAATATGATTCCCTGAGGCATCCTAGGAATGATTTGAGAAATAAGGAGACCATATGCTGGAACAGCAGAGTATACTCTTTTGCACAGTAGTCCAGCACAATAGCAGAATGAATCTATTTAAATTACATTGCCCCCAGTTACTCTGTTGGCTCACCTAAGGTTCCACAGTATGTAATAGAAATTGTACATATACTAACAGCAGCCCTTACAAGCTAATTTAAATGTCACTTTTGGAGTTACTGGAGATATTACTTGTAATAAAAATTCTAAAAATGTTGGGTGATAGAGCCTTTCATGGGGTCTGAAGGGAAAACAATCAGAAAGAGGAATATGGTACTTAGTTGGGAATTGCTCAACACATCAGCGAGTATGAAGGTCCTAAAGCAATCTCCATTAACCAACTCATTGAACGGTTTTACTTGTACACTGTGCTTGCAACAATGCCAAGATCGCTGAGTGTAATGTATAGTGGTGATCCAAACTCAGAGGCAGACTCCACTCTACTACAGAGGGCACTTTTATAGAAATCAATGAAGCAAGCTGGGCGTGGTGGTGCACTCCTGTAATCCCAGCACTCGGGAAGCTGAGGCAGGAGGATCATTGCAAGTTCAAGACCAGCCTGGGCTACAAAATGAGCCCAAGGCCAGCCTGAGCAGCATAGTGAGACCTTGTCTCAAAAAGGCAATAAATAAATAAATAAATAAAATCAATGAAGCAAAGTTTCCAATTTGTTACTTCATTTTATTATTCTGTAAGTGGCCTATAAATAAAATACTGTATTTTTGTCTGAAACTTGATATGGGTCATTTAGTCATTTCAAATTCTTTTATTTAAAATGGCCTAGTATGGATTGGTTATAGACTTGACCCAAAGTTTACATTATAGTCTACAGTGTGAAAGTAAAAACTTACATGAATATGTCCTATATTGCTTTTCTGATTATTTTGCAGTTATTTTCCACTTTGAATGATTATGAAAAGAAACAAGCAATATTACTCTTAGTTTGAGCTGGTTTTAAAGTGTTCTAAGCTTGGCCGGGTGTGGTGGCTCATGCCTGTAATCCCAGCACTCGGGAGGCTGAGACAGTCGGATCGTTGTGAGTTCGAGACCAGCCTGGGCTACAAAGTGAGCTCAAGGCCAGCCTGAACAGCATAGTGAGACCCTGTCTCAAAAACAGGGCTGGGGATCTAGCTCAGCGGTCTAAGCGCCTGCCCGGCAAGCGCGAGATCGTGAGATCAATCCCCGGTGCCGCAAAAAAAAATAAATAAAATAAAGTGTTCTAAGCTTTATCATATAACCTTAATAATGTATATTTACATTAATGTAATATAGGTTTTCAATATTTATGATCTGTAATATGGATTGTTAAGAGTGGTGGTTTCCTTTTATCAGTTACTTTTTTTGGTAAGAGTTAAAGCTGTCACTCATTCATTTATTCGTTTTCTTCTTTTTATTTCATTTGTTCAAGAATAAATGATTTTCTACTAGGTAGTATTATGATCCAGCCTCAGCCATTGTTGGATAAGTAAATTATATACCCAGCATCTGGAGAGAGTAATTAACTGTTTCTTGTCCAGTGATGGAACTGTTAGAATCTCAAATTCCAAATTTAGTCTCTTTTGATTGTATGTCTGTACCTCTGTTTCTTTCTATGGTAGCTTCCCTGGAAGTTCTAAGTCTTCTATGGGTTTTAATATTATTTTAAGTTACCAGTAAAAGATTCCTAGGCTGAAAGAACAGCAATCTAAGGACCAAAATAAAGTCTACTGCCTTCCAGCTAAGAATTTTGTGGTTTTATGTACTTGGGATGGGTTTTTGATATAATTCCGCATTAATATGCATTATATTTGTAGTTTATAAATATTAGAACAGCTATAGTTCAATGAAAAGAACACTAGAAAATCAGAATATGAAGGTTAAAGTCCCAGCTGTATCACAGGCAGGAAACAAGCTAATACAAGGCGTACGCATTCTGAACTGCTTCCTAATCTTTATCAAGCAGATAACAAATTTCGTTTCATGGTAGAGCGGTGAAGTAATGTATTTGAAAGTTTCTTGATCCTAAAGACTAATAAGAATTTCTAAAAAGTTCTCTTCTATTCCCTAATTTTCTTTCCTTTGAAATTATTTTTCTGTTTTTGTTTGTTGTTTTCAGGTTACAAACTTTTCTCAAATGTCTGCTGGTTTTTGGTGTTTATATTTAGCAGTGGCACATCTGCATAGATGGCTGACTGCTGTGTATAAATAATCAGTACTGGTCCACGTCAACTTTTGCTAGGGTGAATGTGTAACAGACTATCTATAAGGTCATGTGCTCAATACTACAATGGTTGGATTAGTGTGTACTGAACAATTTATTAAATTTTGTAAGAAAGACATTTTCAATTTTTTTGCAGGAAAGGCTTCATTGCTGGACATGTGGAGTATGGGGATAAATGTGAAGGTATCAGGGAATTAATTGATTTTAAAAGGACACATATTTCTCTCAATTCCCACTGTTTTCAGTGTGACACATCATTCCTCCTTTAGATCTTTACAGGGTTCCTCAGGGCATTTGTCTGTGAGGAGGACATCGGAAGCCTCTAAGCTTTTATTCTAGGCTGTGCTTTCCATTCTTTTTGTCTGGGCGGGGGGCTGATGGTGGATTAAGTGAGTATCTATAAGCTTTCAGAGAGAAAAATACAGGTCACATATGAAGGATTAGGAACTAGGATGGCTCTAGACTTCTCAAAAGCAACATTTCAAGTTAGAAAACAATGAAACTATATCTTCATAATTCTAAAGGAAAGTTATATTAAACTCAAATTTCTGTTCCAAGGCCAATTATGAATTTTATTTGAAGGTAGACTAATAAAAATATTTTTAAGACATGCAAGGTCCTATGTCACCATTCTGCAGTCTCCAGCAGGATGTGCTCCATTAAAAGGAGGAAGCAAACCAAGCTCAAGGACAACATGGGATAAAGGAAACAGAACATCCATTGTGGTAGAAAATTGAAGGATCTACCGAAGAAGACAGCTGTACCAACAGAATCCCAGGGAACCCATCCATACTGACTCAGGTCAGAGAGACTGCGAGCAGCTTCTAGAAGAGGAAATTGAGGCCAGGGATTTAGTTCAGTGGAGTAAGCGCCTGCCTGGCAAGCGCAAGGTCATGAGTTTGATCCCTGATACCAAAAAAAAAAAAAAAAAAGGAGAAGGAGAAGCAGGAGGAAGAGGAAGAGGAGGAGGAGGAGGAAGAGGAAGAAAGAAGATGAAACTGGTAAAAGACCACATGTGAATGAAAATCTTGAGTGATAACTTGGACACTGGTGGGAATTTAAAGTTGAATTCTTAGTAAATTCATAAAAAGCTAAATAAATCAACAAGACCCTTAACTTTAGGGGAAAAAATCATATAGGAAAGGAAAAAGTAATCATAGTTTACTCCATATTTTAGCTGTGTATGAAAGTCACATATTGTAACCATCATATGCAGTCATGTATGCAGTACTGATCCTGAATAGTGATTTAACAAAAGGTGAGATATAATGAGAGGATGGGAGATACGATATGATCTCTGTTGATGACAAGGAGAACAAAGAACTCTATCATTTTCCATTAAAGAAGTGAGACGGGAATTACTGAACAAGCAAACAAAGTCAACAGAATAGAAGCATATTATTTAGAACATTAAGACAAATAAGAAAAGAATTAGCTTCAAAAAGTATACTTGTTTTATAAATAAATATTTTGGCATTAGTTGACACATAGATATTTCTGGCTTTGATATACATAAAAGTAAACAAAAAAAATCAGGTTGTGAAGTAAATAAACTTCTTTAGCCTTTTTTTTTTTTTCTGGTAATGCTTGGAAATTTTTTTCTTTATTTTGAGATCAGGTTTCACTAAGTTGCTAAATTGCCCAGGCTGGGCTTGAACTTGAAATCCTCCTGCCTCAGTCTCCCGGAGTGCTGGGATTACAGGTCTGTGCCACCAGTGCCCTGCTCGTTCAGTCTTTTAGGGGAAAATCATAATGAGAAGTTTTCCATGGAAATCATTGTGAAACAAAATAATTATTTTAAGTTTTTAGGCTATCTCAACAAAAATCAAACTTTTTCCCCAAAACTTTTTGCTTTATATATTTTTATATATAATATTTATATATTTTGTTTTTATATGTTTATATTAGATGCACTCAGGATCAAGACTGTTTTAACTTTTGATGAATTACTCTATTTATAAATATTTTTTGTGGTTTGGGGTATCAAACCCAGAGCCTTGTGCATTCAAGGCAAGAGCTCTACCACTGAGCCACATCCCCAGTCCTATTTATAATTATTGACTAATTTTTTTATTCATAAAACTTTGGCAGATAGGATAACTTATTCCTTTATTCCCTATCTCTTATCCAATAACGGGCTCCTTTTCATGTCATCTTTCTTAGATTCCACATGTTAGGCAGAACGTGCAGTATTTGTCAGATTTTTTCCATGTACCCCTACTGTCATCCTTTTTTGTTCTTTTGTAAGCTGCCAATTGACTTTCTGTTCTTTTAAGTGCAACTACTTGTGTTAGTCAGCTTGCATCACTATAACAATGAGAGAATCAACCTATAAAGAGAAAAGGTTAATTTTGACCCCCGGTTCCGGAGGTTTCCATGCATCATTGGTTGGCTGTGTTGTTTTGAGCCTGTAGTGAGGCAGGACATCATGGTGGGAGCATGCGGTGGAGCAAAACCACAACCATAAAGACAAGTTGTCCCATGTTGTCCTACACAGAGAACTAGTGGTTTTTTCCACTGACCACAAAGCTACCTACTTTGAAAGTGTGGGGATGGGTTGGAATGGGATTTGTTAGAACTACATTTTGGTTAGGATGAGTAATACAACTGAAGGAAACCTTTCATCTTGGAGAATTCAGCCCTCAACACCCTGTGATCTTCCCTGGCTTTGCAACAAAATAGCAGCAGACTTTTGATTAGTAATATTACATGCATTTGTATAAAAAAATTGTTTCAAACTCAAGAAAAGTCTTTCTCCTAAGGTTAACTCACCATTGTACCTTTAATACTTCATCATGTATTTAATCTCAAATGTATTTTAGTGATTTAAATTGATGTGGGGTTTTTTGGGGGGGTCTTGCTATGTAGTTCAGGCTGGTCTTGAGCTTACTATACAGCCCAGTTTGGTCTCAAACTTGTGGCAGTCCTCCTGTCTCAGCCTCCTGAGTGCTGGGATTACAGGAGTATACCACCATGCCCAGCCTAAATTGAGTCTTGCCATGTAGATCTTCTATTCACTGTGTAGCCCAGACTGACATCAAACTTGTGATGCCTCACCTTCTCAAACTTCTCCTGCCTCACCTCCCCAGTGCTGGGCTTACAGGCATGTGGTACTACACCTAACTATAGAACTTGACTCTTTCAATTCCTTGCCTGCATAGAATTTTTAAAAAAGAAAGAAAACAAGCAAAACCTAGTGGTTATTTTTTGTTTGTCTTTTGTTTTTTGAGAGGGGGCCTTGCTATGTAGCCCATGCTGGCCTTGAACTCACAGTGATCCTCCTGCCACAGCCTCCTGAGTGTTGGGTTTACAGGCATGCACCACCACACCCAGCATGTATTGTCCACTTTTAAAATGAAGTTGTTTGAATTCTTATTATTGACTTGTAAAAAATGTTTATGTATCTTGGGTGTAAGTCCTTTATCACATATGTTTGAACGTATTTTCTCTAGTCTGTGGCTTGTCTTCATTTTCTTAGTAGTGTTCTTCGAAAAGCATTTAACATTTTCATGAAGCCTGTTTTACTTTTTATTTTATGATTCATGCTTTTAGTGTCTTTTCTAAAAAAATCTTTTGTAACTCCAAGTTATGCAGATTTTTTTTCCCCTGTGGAGGGGAATAGTGTTTGACTATGATGCCAAGTAATGGTTAGGGTTTATTTCATATGAATGTCTCTTTGTCCCAGTAGCACTTGTTGAAAAGGCTATGTTTCTCCTTTTAATTATATGGATATCTTTTTATACCTGTAAGGCTGACTGTGGTCAAAGAGATGGGCAATAACAAGCATTGATGATGATATGGACAAATTTGAGCCCTCATATATTGCTGATGGGAATGTCAAATGATACCACCATTGTGGAAACAATTTGTCTGTTCTTCACAAACTTAATTATATAACTGGTCATGGTGGTACACAGACTCTGGTAATCTCAACCTATGAGACTTAAGGCAGGAAAATTGCAAATTCAAGTTCTGCTTGGGTAACTTGGTGAGGCTCTGTCTCAAAATAAAAATTTTTTTAAAAGGGAGGCTGAGGATATAGCATGCACACACACATACACACAGAGTTAAATGTAGAGTTTTCATATGACCCACCCATTCTACACCTAGATATATACCTAAGATAACTAAATATGTATGTCGTCACAAAAACTTGTCAATTAGTCCTCATAGCATTGTTAATTTTAATAGCTGAAAGGTGGAAACAACCCAAAAAACCATCTGTGATGAATAGATAAACAATTTTGATAGATATAATGGAATATCACTCAAGCATTAAAAAGTAACACGAAGTGACAATACAGGTGGATGAAACTTGAAAACATTATACTAAGTGAAAGGTCGCATATCATGTGATTCCATTTGTAAGAAATCCAAAATAGGCAAATCCGTAGACATTTAAATAAACATTAATCTACAATTCTTTTCAAAGCAAATTTTAGTAAAAATACTGAGTGTTAAAGAAAAAGAAAACATCCTTTGGTTATCGAGGCAAAACCAAACCATGTTTTTTTATGTCATAAGGAAAACAAAAATCACATGGTTACATTGATAGTAATGCTTTGTGCCAGAAGCAAGTGGAGAACATGTTGAACAGGCCACATGATAAACATGTAATCTGAGGCTTTTATATCACAAACTTAATTATATAACTGGTCATGGTGGTACACAGACTCTGGTAATCTCAACCTATGAGACTTAAGGCAGGAAAATTGCAAATTCAAGTTCTGCTTGGGTAACTTGGTGAGGCTCTGTCTCAAAATAAAAATTTTTTAAAAGGGAGGCTGAGGATATTCCTGAACTGACTCTCAAATATTTTTGGCACAGCAAACAGCATGATTCTTAACAAGAAAGAACTAAAAAAAATATTGTTTACAGTTTTTGCTAGAAATTTAGAAAATGAGTCCTGATAACCAAAATAATAGAGAATACCAATGGCTCTGTGGTCCACCAATGAAGATAATGCAAACCAATATAAATGCAAAAAAAGGACTATGGATTTGACTCACTGGTAGAGTACTTCTCTAGCATGCACAAGGTTCTATTTTGACCCCAAGTTCTGAAAAAAAAATTTGCAAAAAGAAAAAAATTGCAGTTGGTTTCATTATGTTGTCCAAACTGCAAACATTTTGCCTAGAATCTGCAAATTCTTGGATACAAATGATCCTCCTGCCTCATTCTTCCAAGTAGCTAGGACTAAAGGCTTGTGGTATTGTGCCTGGATATGTTGATGATATATTTTAAAATATACTTCTGCCATTCTGTTTTGTTCCATTAATCTATTATATGCTTTTATACAGTACTGTCTTGATTACTATTGCCGTATGAAACAGCTTAACATCAAATATTATGTCTTTTAATTTTGCTTTTTAAATGCTTTGGCTATTTATATAAATTTTAGAATTTGCTTCCTAATTTGTTTGAAAAAAATAAAGGCTGCTAGGATTTTGAATGGAACTTTTGGAATGTACAGTTCAAATTTTGGAGAATTGTCATCTTAAATAATATTGACTCTTCCGATTCAAAGTTTCTATTTGTTTAGGACTTCTTTCATTTTCCTTAACAATATCTTATGGCCATAATATCTTATGGCTTTTAGCATACAAAACACTGAACATGTTTTATTGGATTCATCTCTAACTATTTTGTGGTTTGGAGGATATTCTGTGGGGTTTGTATTAATATTCCTGATATTGGTAGTCTGAACTTTCTTTCTTTGCTTTTTCAGTCTGGTTAGAGATTTATCAATAGTAATGGTCTTTTCCAAGAACCAGATTTTGACTTTATTAATTTTTCTTTTTTTTCTGTTTTGAATTTCATTGCTCTTTCCTCTAATCATCACTTTTTCGTTTCTGTTGGCTTTAAACTTTAATTTGCTCTTCCTAGTTACTTTAGTCCACTCAGACTCTTGCATTTCTTTGTATGCCCTTGCTTCACCCTGCTGCAACTGTTCTCAGAAAGGTGACCTCTTAATTATCAGTGGCATCATCCAATTTGTCATCTAATTAGATGCTTCTTCAACATTTTAGTCTTTTTTTTCTTTGTATATTTATTTATACCCTAATTCTCCAAGGTATTGGAGACTCTTCCTCTTAATTTTCTAATTAATTGTTCTGAATGAACAGAATTAATTTTGATTGACAATTGACGATTTCTAATATAAGCTTCTAATACCTTTATCTTTTTTCTCCATTATCCTTCCTTTTTTCAAAGGCATAAAACTTCCCCTGATTCCTTATCATGAATAATACAAACTACCCATGATCTTATCAACTAGGTGTAGGCATCTCCTTTGTATCCCATGAAAACATACAAGCATTTTTGCAATAAAAACCAGATTAAAACATTCATTGCTGCTTTGCAGTCTTTTCCCACCAATATCTTTTGCATAGGTATCGTTCTATATATAATTTGAATTTGTTTTTAAATGTCATTTCCGTCTTTTCATATGGATTTTAATTTTTTATTGGAGAGATTTTCAAACAAATAGAAGTAAACAGTGTATTATAATAAACTCTCAACCATACATAGCCAGCTTTACTTGTTACCAGCTCAGGACTAATCCTCTATTATCTGTACGCTGATCCTCTTTTCCTTTCCTGTGTTATATTGAAGCAAACCCCAAATATGTTTCACCCACCTGTGCACAGTAATGACTATATGGTTTCTAACTGCATGGATGTGCCATTATTTATCTAGAAAGTCTCATTTGTTTGTGACTTTCCTTTTTCCTGTGTTGGGAATCAAACCTGGAGCCTTACGCGTGCTAAGCAAGTGTTCTACCACAACTGCACCTCCAATTCTGTGGCTCATTTTTATCATGAAAATTATATCACTATAAATACCACTGTATTTTTTAACTAATGAAATACCAGTACATTTTTACATTAGTTTTACATATTTTAAAAAATTTTGGCCTTACAATATTATGTAAGGTAGTTAGAGAAAAGTATATATTATTCTTATTCTATGTATAAAAATCTTAGAAACCAGTGGTGCGTTGGTGAACAGTAGAGTGAGAACTAAAACCTAGATCTTGTGAATCTATGTTCATTTTAAACAAAATTTTCCTAAGTTAAAAAGTTATTCATAAAGTAATACATGCAAATGGTAGAAATATGTTGCATTAAGTTTTTTTGCGTATCACCTGCACACCAATTAAGTATTAGATACTATGCTGGATGCTTTCCTGCTTAGTCATCATATAAATACTGTAAAATATGTATTATTTCATATTACAGACAAGGAATGGAGACCCAGAGAACCCATTATCACACTGCTAATAAATAGTGGAATATGGGTTTTAATTTAGGGCTTCTTGCCTCCAAGTTCAGTGTTCTTTTCACTTTTCCCTGTATCAAGGACAATACCCTTTTTTTAATTAAAAAAGCAAAAATGACTTTTTGAATCAGTGGTTTTATTTAACTCCTCTCTTAAGTTACTTTCTTATTGCTGAGACACAATAACTTGAAGGAGAAGTTTATTTTGTCTCACAGTTACAATCTCTGCTTAGCTGGCTCCAAGACAGAAATGTGATGATGAAAGTGTCTAGTATAGACACTTATCATAGTGACCAGGAAGCAGAGAAAAAGGGAGGAACTGGGGAGGGTGAGAGATACACCCTTCCAGGCCAGGCCCCAGTGACACACCTCTCCCAAGCAGACCCCACCTTCTAATAGCAAGTCAGCTATGAACTCATCACCAACACCTTCCAAATACTTGAGGCTTTTGGGGGACACCCCAGATCTAAACCATAACATTCTACTCCTGACCCCCAAAGACTTAGGCATGTCTCTTTATGAAAAATGCATTTAGTCCCATCTTTAAGAGTCACCAGATTTTCAAAGGTTTCACTATTGCTAAAAAAAAGTCCAAATGCAGTCTTCTGTGAGACTCAAAGCAAACTTAGCCATGAGCCCCTTTAAAAAAAATCTAAAAAGAAAATTAAACACTTATATACAGTGGCCCTAAACATTCCCATTCTAAAAGGTAGAAATGGAGAACAGAAAGAAATAGAACAAAGCAAGACCAAAACCTCGCGGAGCAAACATTAAATCCTGTAGTTTTGTCTAGGACCTGGGGCAAGTAATGGCAAGACATGAACTCCAAAGGGGTTGTGTGGCCTTGCTCATATGGCATTGCTGATTGTGGCTCTCATGGGCTGTCTTGGGGTGGCTTTGCTCACTGCCTGTGGCTTTTTTGAGACATTTTATGTCCCTGGCTTCTCCAACTTCCTGGGGTCTGTACTGTACTTTTGTCTTCACTCTTAACAGCTTCAGACATTGCTGTGCAGGGGCATACTGCCTGGCCTCCTAGGCCTTCTAGAATCTCAGTGGAAGCCGCCCTAACTCCACAAATCTTGCATTCTACATGCCCATAAAACCAGCACCGTGTGGGTAACACTGAGGTCTGCCATCAGTTGGAGCAGTAGCCGGGCTTCCTTGCTGCATCAGCCTGAGTATCTGAATGGCTAAATGCTATGAAATAAATCCTTGGGGATCAATGCCCTAGACAGCCCTTCTTGAACAGAGTGCCCCAGGACTCTTTTCAAATGAAAGCTTTCTGTACTCTTGAAGAGTGGAGTCTTGGGGATTTCTGAGCTATCCTTAAGGCATCTTTGCCATTGTAAGTGATACAAAGTACTTGGTTTCTTGTAATGCTAATCTTTTAAGCAACCATGCTCTTTTCTTCAACTTTATGAGTGTTTCATTTCTGGAAAAACTGAAAACTTATTAAATGGCCTTTTTTTTTGCTGTGATTCTCACTATAAACCCTACTGAAAGCAGCCAGAATTTTCTACACCTCAGGCTGCCTTAAAATTTTGTTTGCCAGATTAGTCTACCACCTTAATCTCAGTCTCCCATAAAGCCTCAGGATGCGGGAAACAGACAAATTTTCTGCCAGAACACAATATACACAGCCTCGAGTCTAATGGTCAGTGGGGTACTTGTTCCCAGCTGAAACCTCTAGAGCCTGGTCTTTACTGTCTGCATTGTATAATCATTCTTGTATTCTGAGCTCTGACCAGAATCTCCCATGAAGCTCAGCTTACAGTATTCTAGAGCTTCTTTTATTGTCATCTCCAAATCTTTTCAAACTGTTTCTCAAAGCACCTCCAAGGGCTTCTGAACCACATGCTCAGGTAATCACAGTAACAACCCCACCCCACTGGTACCAAAATCAGTCTTAGTCACATTCTCATCACTGAGACATTACAACTGACACTCACAACTTAAAGGAGAGGTTTATGTGGTCTCACAGTTACAGCCTCTGGTCAGGTGGCTCTGAGGTAGAAAGGGCATGATGGAAGGTCTGGTGGAGGAAAGCTGCTTATGTCATGATGGTCAGGAAACAGAAAGAGAAGGTAAAAAGCCAGCAAAGGAGTTATACCCTTCAATATTATATCCCCAGTAACCCACCTCTTCCATCCAGACCCCACCTCCTAAAAGCAAGTCAGCTATATATACTCATCAGTGGATCCACTGATGTGTATATCACCCTTACAATCTTTCAAACACTTGAGGCTTTGGGGAAACACCTGAAATTTAAGCCATAACAACTCCTTGTATTCAGAGACACAAACATGTAATTTTCATGCCCAGAAACAAATTTATCCTGTTTTATCCTGTTTGTAACTTTGTCTGTCAAGGTCCTATTTATAGAAATGCTGTGTATATTTGTGTGTGTGTGTGTGTGTATGTGTGTGTGTGTGTGTGTGTGATGCTTTTTTAAATAACAGAAATAATGATTTTTGTGATAAGGTCACTGATCAGTACTCAGCTTTTAGAATTTTTCTTTTTTTCCTTAAATGTTTCTGGGGCTCAAACCCAGGTCCTTCATGGACTATGCCACTGAGCTACATTCTTTGGCCCTTCTTCAAAATATTATTTGGAGACTGAGTTTCACTAGGTTGCCCAGGCTGGCCTTGAACTTGCAATCAACTTCCTGAGCACCTGAGATTACAGGGTTGGGCCATTATAGCAGGTAGCTTTTAGAATCTTATAGAGTGACTGGTATGTGCAAGATACGATCTCACACATGATTTCTTCTAGCGACTTACAATGTCATTGAAAAATAGTAAAAAAAAAAGTGCTAAAGGATTAGCAATAAAGTTATTTGGCAGTGGTAAAAAATAATGGTACTATCCATGCATACGTGGTGCTTTACAAATGACAGGGAACTTTGTCATTTATTAATAATTTATAATGTATGGAACACCAACTATGTATAAAGATATTATTGGGTATATAGCAGTAAGTCAGACTTCTACCCTTCCTGTTATGATTAGAAACCAAATATTTCAGAAGGAGAAATCAGACAAGATACCTGCAGTTTTTGTTTTTAAAAAACTGCTCATTTTTTTCACTAACAATATTTGATAAAATTTTGTGGATTTTTGTGTTTCTCCTGTCAACCCCAACCCAAAAGTTCTTTTAGGCTCCAGAACTACAAAATTCTTCTGAAAATAGAAAGTAGTTAACAGTATAAATGTAACAATTGTCAGCATATTGCCAGTAGTGGAAGAATGTGGCCATGGCATGCATCTGCTAGTACAGTGATAGGCTTTTTGGTTTAAGGACTATCCTAGAGACATCCAAGAGATACAGTGCTTGTCCAATTGCTTCTGTATAGTGCCCAGTCAACACAATAGCTTTAAATGCTTTTAAGCGATATCACTCATTAAACACTTGAAATATTTTACAAAAATTAATGATATAGGGCTGGGGATCTAGCTCAGTGGCCTAAGCGCCTGCTTGGCAAGCTCAAGGTTGTGAGTTCAATCCCCGGTGCTGCAAAAAAAAAAAAAATTAATGATATAAGGTCCAGAGAATGCTTAGGAAATATCTATTTCTTTCCCTACCCTCTTCCTTTCTCTCTCTCTTTTTCTCTCTCTGTCTTTCTCTCTCTCTCTACCTTTCTCTCTCCTTCCCTTTCTCTTGGTACTAGAGACTGAACCCAGGGCCTTTGCACTGAGCTACATCCTCAGCCCCTTTATAAAAAAAAAAATTTTTTTTTGGTAAATTTTGAAATGGTGTAAGTTGCTCAAGCCTGGCTTGAACTATTTAAAACTTCTTCCAGAATCTGGGTCCCCACAATAAGCTGCCTTTTAAAAAGTACTGTCATATTTACAGTTAAATTGCCATAGGTAATAACAATAGATGTTCTAAATCTTTATTATCCAGTAGAAATATAGTATGAGAGCTACTTACGTAATTTAACTTTTGCTAGTGGTCATGTGAATAAAATGAATAAGAAACAGATAAAATTAATTTTAATAGTATATTTAATGCAACATATCCAAAATATTTCAATGTAGAGTCAATATGAAAAATTACTCCAGAACCACATATTTTACACTTCTCGTACTAACCAGGCTTCCAATAATTATGTATTATCGAATGAAGTGTGCATTTTGTATTTATATCACATGTTAATTTGCACTAGTCACATTTCAGGTGCCCTTGAACAGCACCATCCTAGTGTTTGCTATCCCTCAGTCGTTTTCTGAACCATTTGGAGGCAAGAAAATCAACGTGTCATTGAAATGATGTCCAAATGCCCTGAGCCGGTAGGTGCCATACATCATTACTTCCATCTTTTGGGGAGTCAGTCCATTAAAAGTAATGGCTATATCAGAACAGCAGCCTTTCACTATTTGGTGAGGGTTATGACGCACTGCCTCTTGAATAAGATCTACAATTGGTTTTGTATTAAATACATCTCTTCCTTCGTAATCCACTGCATTTTCTGCAAAAACGCCTGCATATTTCAGGCAGATTGCCAGCTGCTTATCAAAAGATAAATTCCAAAGCACACTTCGATTTGCACACATTTCATTCTTACTGAGAAACCTGTGAAATCTCCTCAGCACCTCTACACTTAAAACAATTCCTCCTTCCACAGTCACATATTCCAGGTCTCCAGATGTAATGGTGTGGCCCAAATAGAAAGGTTGTGATGCATCCTTTGTCAGCAGAAAGTACTTTAAATTTTCAATGACAGCAAACGTGGTGGGAAGTGCAAGAAAGTACCACTTGAAGTTGTCGCCATACTTTTCAAAGACGTCTTTGTAAGTTTCGCTCATGTGTTTCCACTTGTCATTTCTTCCTATATGGAACAAATGATCACTTTTAGCAACGTAGAGCTCTGCTTGGTCACAGTGTTTGGGCCAAGTCTCTCTTAGCACAGTCCAGTAACTCTCATCTTCGGGTTCTCCGAGGATGATACAAAAAACACGCATACTTTGGCTGAGTTCCATACGTGTCACTTGTGAAATATGGAAGAGTTCTTTTCCGTTAGGTGGTCGAAGGTGATGGTGTTTGTGGTCTCGAGTTTGTCCTCCGAGTCGAAGGTCGATTTGGCTAAACATAGTGACCAAAGCCCAGGAAATGCTCCCAATCAACATACCCTTAAGAAAGGATGCACTGCGAACAGAAACCATTTCTCGGGCGAGAGCGCTGCGCCCCATCTAGGGAAACCTGGGGGCCGTCACCATGGCCCCGATGGTGCAGAGTGCCTCCGGGCTGGGCCACTCTAGCTGAGGGAGGCCGCTTCTCGGTGGTGCTGGAAGGGGGCGGGGTCTGGGCCCGGGCGGGGCGACTGGTTCACAGACTGGCCAGGCCTGCTAGGGGTTGGAAAGGTTCTAGGAGTTCTGGGCGGCGGTCTGTCTACCAGCCCGCAAAAGCGACAATGAGCACGGATCCAGTCGCAGATGGCTGTAAAACTGGCAAACTTCACTGTGAAAAAAGAAATCGAAACTGAGTTTTACTTCCTGGCTTGTGTATTGAACATTTGATACACGTCCTTTATGTTAATTAGCATTGGGTCCTTTAAAGGCTTTAAAATTTTTACTTAAAATATTCACTTTAGCATTTGTGTGTTTAAAGAGTCTCTTCCATTACTCTTTCCATCTCTCTATTTGAATGTAATAACCCCTATTGTTGACTGAAACATTTCATCTGTGGAGTTTATGAAAATAAAACACTTCCCCAGTGTCACTGACTTTTGTTTGGTTTTTGAGACGTGGTCTCACAACGCCGGCCAGACTAGCTGGGAACTCACTGTTTAGCCCAGGTTGGCCGATAACTCGCAGGGATCCTCCTGCCTGAGCCTTGCGAGGGCTGGGATTACAGGTGTGCACTACCACCACCTGCTCCTTGGGATTTTTTGATCAAGGCATCAAATATGACACTGGAAGTCTTACTTTTGTCTTAAAGTTACTGTTTTTAATATGTATTGACAAGTAATTTCTAGTCTATTAATGAATGCTCCTATGGTAAATATTACATTGTTTTAAAAGTACCAACACTGGAATTTTTGTTTCATCAGTGTTTGTTGGATTTTTGAGACAGGATCTTGCCGTATAGTTCAGACTGTTCTTGAACTCACTGGGTAGCCCAGCTTGGCCTCAAACCAGTGGTGATCTCCTGCCTCAGCCTCCCAAAAGCTGGGTACAGGTGTGGGCCACCATACCCAGCTTGTTCCATCAGTTTTAAAATATGCCTTTAATGTATTATTGTACATAGCTAATTTCCAGTGAATCACATTAAATATTCTTTAAAAATTGATAACATCGGGAGATTTAAAGTATTTTTCCAAGAGGGCAATATGAATTTTTGTATTTTTTATATTTTCCTTCACTTTACAGATGCAACAACTTGAGAGACAAGTTATTGATGCTGAACGTCAAGCAGAGAAATCTTTTCAACAGGTAGAGTATAATTTCAGTTAATTTTTTTCTGCCTCTACCCATATAAAGATTGTTTTGCTAAGAATAGGAAGATTGTTATCAGCCTTTCTCTACATTCTATCATTTTAACTATTCTTGAGTTTTATCTTTAGAGATAGCAGAGACTCTAACTTTATTTTGTCTGCTAACACATTTTCAAGAGAAAAAAAAGGGTTTCCATTTTCTATCTTCTGAAAAATCAAATGACTTTTGTAGTTATCCTAACCATAATGAAATTTAATATATTAATATATTTGTAACATTTATTTAGAATAGTTGGAAATAGTATAAATGCCATGATATAGAGAAATAAACTATATCATTTTTACAACTCCTTTAAAAGTAATTGTTACCAAGTATATATATTAATATGTTAAAATGCTTAGATTTATATTAAGAAAACCATATCCAAAACTGTGTACTTCAAATGTTAATATTTGTGGGGAAGGAAAGTCAAACCTAAGAGTTTTTTTTTTAAGGTTAATAGGAAACACCTCTAAATTTTGGGATAATTTTTCCCCGTATTTTTCATACTTTCTAGTTTTTTTGTAATTTATTTATTTATTTATTTATTGTGATGTTTTGATACATCATTTAACCCTTTCTGGGCCTTGCCAACTATAAAATGATTGGTTTGGACAGGCACACTCAGCATTAAAGTTTATCTAATGATCTTGAATACATAGCTTGTCATGTTATGAAAGGATCTCTTATTCAGTTGAATAAAGAATTTCCAAGGCTTAAAACACAAAACTCTTTCTTCTAAGAAGTGAAAATTAAATTTTGTCTACCTCCTTTGAGTTTGTCATGTTTTTTCTTTTGAAACCTGCATACTTCTGATTTCGTTTTTCACCTGAAAGATTTAATTTCACATAGTAGATTGAGTGACCTAACAAATTTCTAAATAAACCCAATCTAACCTAATCCTAGATTTTCTTAATTGTACCTGAAATTTTAAAACTTTATTGTGCAAAATTCCAACTACATACATGAGTAGAGAATATTGCATAATGAACTCTCATCTGCAACAATTAGCTAATTCATGGTTTGTCTATACCTCCACCCACTTTTTCCCTTTAACTATACCCAACCTGGATTATTTTGAAGCAAATCCCAGACATCATGTAATTTTGCCCATGAGTGAAATTTCAACAGCTAATCTGAATGGACTCTTAAAAAACATATCCAAAGTATCATCACCATACCAAAAAAATCTCCAATTCTTCATACCTCAAAGATTTAGTCAATACATATTCAGATTTCCTCAAACACTTAATAATTCCTTCTTTTTTTTTTGTTTTTGAGATAAAATTCACATACCATAAAATTAGCTATTTTAAAGTGAATAAGTCACATGCTATACAGCCATCATCTCTAATTTCAAAATAATTCCATCATCCCAGAAAGAAGCCCTGTGCCCATTAAGTGTGTCCCATTTCCCCACCCTTCCCCCAGCCAAGCCTTGACAACCACCAGCCTCTTTTCTGTGTCTATGGATTTACTATTCTCGGTACTTCTTACTGATGGATTCATACAATATGTAACCTTTAGTTTCTGGTTTCTTTCATTTAGTTGAATATTTTTGAGGTTCCTATGAGTCACAATTTGATTATCCACTCACCTACTGATGGACATTTGAGTTGTTTCCACGTTTTATCTATTGTGATGAGTGCTGCCTTGAACTGGCATATACATTTATCTGTTCAAGTACCTGTTTTTATTTTTTATTTTTTAATTTTATTTTAAAGAGGAGAAAACCCGGGAAAATAAAACAGAATAAAACCAATCAAAACAAACCAGTATAAGTGATACAGGACTTCAAAACAATACAAAATCAACAGTAGTTACCATAATGCCTTTTGTTATCTTCAAAATAGCTGCAGATACCTTCAGACATAGCATAAATCAAACAGAACAGAACAGAATAGAACCAATAAAAACAAACCAATGAATGCAATAAGGGATTTCAAAACAAGACAATAGTAAATACAAAATGGCTACCATAATATATTTTGCTGTCTTTGAAGTAGCGGCTCATGCCATCAGATATAACAAAATCAAACAAAACAAAACAGAACAAAACCTAATCCAACAAAACAATGAAAACAATACAGGACTTCAAGACAATAGGGAATCAACAATGACTACCACCCTCAGAAGGAGATCCCCCCTAGATGCCACACTGCATACTGCTATCCTCTGAACAGATGATCAGACCACTGGCCCTAGACCTGCAAGGTCAGTGAAACACCAAAGCACCACAGGCATCCAATTGTGTTTCAACTCAATAGCTATCATCACAGCCTGTGTTTCTCTGGATCAGCCAGTTGCTTATGGAGGAAGAGAGGGGTGTTGGCTCTTCTTGTTTGCCAACCTGCACACCAGAAGGGACTGGGGTCTGGCTGTCTCCCTGCCAGCAGGAGCCCACACTTGGCGCTGGTTCGCAGGGAGGCTTGCTTCTTGGAGAATCCTTGTTCTCTTCCCCCACAGTCCGTGAATGGCGCTGACTCATGGGGAAAGGCTTGGTTCTGGCTGTCCCCCCACCGCTGGCAGCCGGTGCAGGGCACTGGTTCGCAGGGAGGGCTTGCTTCTTGGTGAATCCTTGATCTCTCCCCACAGTCTGCTAATGGTCCAATTACCTGTTTTTAATTCTTTTATTTATGTACTATTTTTCCTGGGGTGTTTTTTGTTTGTTTGTTTGTTTGTTTGTTTGTTTGTCTTTTTGAGACAGGGTCTCACTATGCCGTTCAGACTGGCCTTGAGCTCACTTTGTAGCCCAGGCTAGTCTCAAACTTGTCCTCCTGCCTCAGCCTCCTTAGTGCTGGGATTATAGGCGTGTGCCACCAGGTTCAGCTGTTTATTTGTTTTTTGAGACAGTCTTGCTATGTAGTTCAGGCTGGCCTTGAACTCACTAGGTAATCTATGCTGGCCTTAAACTCATGGCTATCATCTTGCCTCAGCCTCCCAAATCCTAGGATTACTGTCATGCACCAGCCATGCTGGGTTTATTTTCCCCCTTGTTTTTAATAGTTGATTTGTTCAAATTAGGATCTAAAGTAGATTGACACATTTCATTTGATTCTTAAAATCTTTATAGGATCTCTTACCCTTTCTTCCATTCTTCCTTTTTTTTTCCTTTCAATTTATTTGTTAAAAAAGTTGGGTTAATTTGTCCTTTAAAGCTTTCTACATTCTGGATTTTGCTGGTTGCATTCCTATGGTGTTATCCCATTAAACTTTTTCTCTTTCTTTCTTTCTTTCTTTCTTTCTTTCTTTCTTTCTTTCTTTCTTTCATTTTAATGAGAAAAAACCCAATAAAAATAAAGATCACAGGATTTCAAAAACAAGATAATAGGAAATTGACAATGGTTAGTATATTGCATATAGTTATCATCAAAGTAGTTGCTCAGATTACAAAATATAGGCCCTGCGCGAGCAGTTGTGGGACCTGGACATCCAGACCCAAGCCTCTCCCTGTGAGTCAGCATCAGCGTGGACTTTGGGGAGGGAGAACTAGAACCATCCTGCCAGAAACAGTGCCATGCAGGGACCACTGTGGGACCGGGACACCCAGAGTCAAGCCTCTCCCCATGAGTCAGCATCAGCATGGACTTTGGGGAGGGTGAACTAGACCTGTCCTGCCTGAAACAGCCCCACGCACGGGCCGCTGCCTGGACTGGGACCTCCAGAGAAGCCTCTCCCCATGCGCCCCCACTGGCAGGGTGGACAGTTAAGATTCCAGCTCCTTTGGGCTCCTGGGCTGGCAAACAAGAGTGTCAACCCCCTCCCCCAAGCGACTGGTGAATCCAGAGAAACACAGGCTCTAGTGATAG
>RJWT010000867.1:0-56385 GCA_004365215.1 Cuniculus paca
TCTATCTTAAGTCTCTTTCAAGAGGTTTTGCCTGCTTTTGATTGACTTTTTAATTTCCTGGATATCTCTTTGAGTCTGTTTCATGCATTGTAATTCCTTTCTATATCATTCATTCAAGGTTTCCATCATTTTCCTATGCTCTTCTTATTTATCTAAGTCTTTTTAGATATGCTGAGCAATTCTTTCATTATGCTTTTCATTTCTCCTTTTACCTAACACATTATTTCTGATTCAATTACTTTTAGTCTCATGAAGTTGTTTCTTCAGTTGTTATCCTCTCAGAAATTTCAGGTGCATGACTTTCATTTTCTTCCATGACTGTATCTCCCAGACTTGTTCTGTGTGGGCTGGAGGTCTAAGATTGCCTTTTGCTCCTTTGTCTTGACATTCTCCTGGGTTCTTCCCAACAAGCTGGTTGTGGAGTTCCAGGCACTTCCCCCATTGGCTGCCCCTCTGCAATGTAGGGGAATGGGACAGGCACCTGAGTTTCTCTGACCCCAGGTTCCCAGGGAGGTAGCAGGGTATGGGGCAAGCTTCTCCATACCTTTCTGTGCAGCTACACTGGGGCTTCCCCGATGGCCAGGGGTGCATGGTGAAGGGGCTGCTTCTCTCAGCCTGCCTGTCTACACTGGGATTCCTGCAATGGTAGCAGGCACACAGGGGTGTGATTCTCCCTGCGGGTGTTGGCTACCCTAAGGAAGAAGGGCCTCCAATGGTGCCCTGTGGGTGCACAGGGCTTACTTGGCTATGTATCCCTGCTCCCGCTGGCTGCCTGCAGGAAGCAAGCTTTTTCTTGTTGGTGGCCACCAGGCAGAGGCAGATTTGCTGGTTCTCTCTGCCCACACTGGCTGCCTGCAGAAAGTGCCTTCCCGTGGTGGGGCCAGCAGGCAGGGGTAGATCTCTCCACTCCACTTTCTACTGAAGGTTTCTTCAGAATCTTGCTCACATAACAGATCATGTTTGCCAAATAACCACTACTTTATTTTGGACAATTGAGCTATGCATCAGTGATTAGTTTTTCCTAGGATTTGATTCATCAGCTTCTTTCTATAAGTTCACAGTAGAAGCAGAGAAGATGGGAAGCAAGCAATGTCACCAACTAATTTGATAACCAATCTCTAATTGATAAACTATTCAAAATGTTGACACAGAGGCTCAGAGAACATATTGCTTTCTAAGGGAGTATTTAGCCTCTTTGTCTGCTGAGGAAGGACAGTGTCTTCAAATGAGGTAGAAATAGAAACAAAAACACTTCAGAATCTGAAAAGAAATAGACCTATTCTGTATAGTTTCATTCTTCAATTACGTCAGCTAGAATAAAAACTTAGTTTATCCTTGATTGTGTCCTTTGCATATTGAGTATTTTATGAGGATGCTGTTCTCATTTTAGAAGCTTTTTCAATTTAAAGCAAGGCAATTCAAAATGAAGAGATCAATCCTAAAGTGCCTGGAGATGGTGATGGACTTGCACTTCAATCCCATTTTTTTTGATATTGTCATGTGAGAAATAGGTTGACTCAATGCTATAGGAACAACAGATCCAAAATTCCAGAAATGCAGGCTCTTACTCTGTTCTACCACTCATGTGTCACTTGGCTGTAGGTTACTTCCATCAGCTTAGCAAACTCTGTCTCATCATATTCATGCTCATCATGGAATGTGGCCATTCATGGGGCCATCAGGTCTGTTGCTCAAACATTAAAGAGTTACACTTGGGCATCTCAGATACTGATATGGCTGCAGAGACCCAGGCCTGCTCGTTTCCCTCACTTGTGATTTGAGCAGAGGTAGAAGTTCATCTTTTGAGAGACCCCAGGAGTGTTCATTGGTGAAGAAAAGAGGGAGGCAAGAACTCACAGTGGGACTGAATGCAAGAAGGAAACTTTTTTAGTTTTATGTGGTAATTTATTGGTATTTTAAAAGTAACCAGAATTGTTCAACATTTGAGCATGTGTCGTGTTACTGCTGTTTCCATCATTTCTCATGTGCCAATATTTTTCATAATATCTTGGAATATTATTGTCATTGGCCTAAATTTTTCCATTTACTCCTTCCCTACAGAAAGCACTTTTTGTAGAATACTGATCATTTTTCAAGCCACCTGCTTCTGTACACGTTTTTTTTTCCCCCTCTTTGGAAAGGAACTGCACAACTGAGTCTATTATGCATGTTTTGTGCCTTCCAGAGAATCAAATGGAATGGCTACTTTCAGAAATATAATATTCTACTGTACTAGCTGGACCCTGGCTGTACAGAATTTTGACAGTCTCATTCTGTTATTTCCTCTGCTCAGGTCTCTTGGGTACCCTGAAAGAGAGAGATTCAAAGACAAAAACACAGTTCCGAAAATTGAGAGGCAAAAGAATATCATGGGGAAAAAAGAGAGAATTAAGCTTTTGCTTTCCATGGGCATCTAGGAGTCCTCTGAGAAATCGCAACACAGATGTGCTGGCCTTGTCTCTGAACTCTGGTGCTGCTGGCTCAGGTCACACTGTGAAGATACAGCAATTTTCTAAATATTGAACACTTGATATTTTCTCAAAAAGAAAGGCCTGAAAATTTAAAGGTATTTGCCCAAACCGGTCCTAGCTGACTGGCTAACATCAGTGAACAGGGAAAACGTTTCAATTTCTTGTGTCAAGTGTCTCCTGCATCGCAGACAACTTCACCCAGTATCCCTAGGAAAGCTGAAGCTTCATTTAACTGTGGATTAGAGAGGGAGAGAAACTTGATAATTTCTTTATTACCTTGTAAGTAATAGTAAACCATGCTTTGTTGTTATCTAAGCCTGCAGGAAACATGCTGTTCTAGGCATTTCAGACATTGAAAGCACATCTCAAATTTAGTTCACTTGATTTTTCCCCCAATTGGCATAGCATGTGAGCTCAGCAGAAGCAGGTTGCATAGAAGCTCAGACGGCTACCATAGAAGAAAAGCCCACTTTTTACTGCAGAGCCCTTCCCTGAGTCATACCATTAGCCGTGAGTCACACTGCAGACACGTGGGAGCTGACTCCTTGGAAATGGACACCAGGTAGGAGAAAGGAGGATGAGGATCTGCTGAGACCAAACTGTCCTTGACGAGCCGTAGCTTCTCTGTCAGTGCAGTTTTCCATCCTTCAGCCTCTGTTCACCAGGATTGTCCTTTCAGGTCTTTGTGCTCAGCCACAGTTTTTGCAAGTGTGCTGGAATAGTTCCCGTTGTATTGGAGAACCAATGTAGGTGGATGGAGATCTAGGGAAGGATTAGAAACAGTCAAGTTCCTTGGGGCTCATTAAGCAAGTAACACCCTTCCTTAGTAGAAAAAATACAATTCTCTTCTGCCAGAGAAAAATGTAGACATCACAAACGCCTGGTTCGATTCTAAAGTCTCAGTGGAACTTTCACTGAGTTTGGGTTGGAGCCAAAATCAAGATAGACTACGCCTTTTGTGAAACTTCCTTGAGCAGATGGCCAAATTCTAAAGCCCTTTCTTAGAAACACTTATAGTCATTATTTTGAGAATCATACCTTTACTTGATCACATTTTCTTGTCCCAGCAGAAACAATGGAGTAGAAAAATCTCTTTGTATATCATGTATCAATATGATCTTTCCTCTCATTTTTTTAGGATTTCATTTATTTTCCTATTTCGCTATGAGACAACTGGTATTTGCCCCAAGTGACACTAAATAGAGCCATAGTTTCTCTTACTGATCTGGAAGTGTTGTGGGCAGTGGACCTGATTATAGCATATTAGTGGCTCTTCTTATTGTTACTCATTGATAAAAACATGACTCTGAGAATGTTTTTACTTTCTAAGAAAAACTCTTCATGTTGATATTTCTCCAATACTTTTAGGGGAAATGATATAACCAAAACTTTGGTTTATGTAGTCAGGAACATTTCCATTGGGGTGAAACATGGTAGAATTAATCCCATAATAAAGCTACTCTGGACATCCTTATTTCCCTATCCTGTTCTGACTGCTTGGACCCTGATCTTCACCCAACTAGGAGAGCTTGATAAAGACACACTAACATTTTCTCAGGAGCATGATATACCCGCATCAACTGTGTTGTCCAAAAGAAGCTCTTGTGAGAGTCATCTTCCAGAGGTACCAGAACATACGAGTACTGGGTATCACACTATATTCACCAGTCAGGAATATCAGGTCATGCCTGTTTCATTTAAGCCTGAATATTAATCAGTTGTAGTGATTCTGAATTTCTTCTGGCCTTTTTTATGAGGTGGTGGAAAAGCCAAGACCTGACCTATTGCTATAATTTCAATGAGAGTAGTGAAGTTACGGGGAAAATTATGATAGAATCTTAGTTCTGCTACTAACTATTGGTTTGGTTTTGGTAAGAGACTTAACCTTTTGCCTTGATTTTCTCATTTTTAAAATGGAGGTAATACTACTTCATGGAGGCTATAAAGATTGAATTTGATAATGTAAATAAACACAACACCATGTTAAAAGCATGAGCTGTCAGTAAATGCTTGCACAATTATGATTTGAAGTTAAAACACACTAAGCTCTTGTTTGAGTATGATTGGAAAGAACCCATTTGGGTGAGGAAAACATTTGGATCATTCTTATAAATATAGGTTGGAAATTAAACTGAAACTCTTTTATTTGATAAAGGTGGAAGTGAGTTATAAACTTTGAGTCATATTGCTTTCCAAATAAACCAAGTAAATTAAACAAATATGTACCAGTATGTAACTGTGTCTTATACTTTGGGTCGGGCAAAATTTTCAAGAAAGAATTCTTCAAGTAAGAAAAGAAACAGAGAGGGTAAGAGGGAAGTAAAGAGGGAGGGAAGGAGAATAACGAATTAGGTATAGAGAAGGGGGAGGAAGGTGATTTTTTAAAAGAATTTATTTTTTTAATTTAAGAATTTTTGAGAGATTTGTAAAGCTCCTTTGATCATTGCCAGTGCAGTTTTTTAAAAAGGTAATCACTTTTAAAGGATACTTTTTCTCGTGATTATATTTTTTATTAACCTAACCCAGAGGCTGTATATTTATAGATGGCTTTCAGAAAGCCTCTACTGTGGCTGTCCAATTCCTGTTCTGAAGGAAACATAAAGTTCCCAGTCAAGAGATATTAATATTTGGGCAAAGACATAATATATGAGAACTAGCTTTAAGCCTAAAAATTCCAAGTTGATTGCTTCTAGCAGTTCACTTGATTGATACATGAAATACAATTTCTTTACTCACTGTGGGTCTGAAAGAGAAACAAAACATTAAGACGAAGAAGAAAGATAGTTGCAGTATAACAGAAGGCCACGCTGATGGTTCTTTTGGATGTCAAGGTAATAGCGACAGACAAAGTCCTATGTCCTCAGATTCTTGCGTGGAGCAGGAAAATGGGCAGCCATGGGAGAGGAGTCCAGTCAGCAGGAGAGCAGAACATGGTGGGTTCTAAATGATGCAGTGGGCTTCGTAGGGCGAGGAAGAAGAGATATTGATGTGGAGCCAGTAGGGTAAATTTTGAATGTTCTGATTTTCCAAAACTTTAAAACTGAGCAAAAAAAAAAAACTTCAGAGACATAAATGACATGGAAATTCATTTCAGCAGGGTTAGAGAATTAACATGAAATGTTTCAAAGACATATGAGTAAAAGTGGGGTCATTTTAGGCTTCTTGCCTGTTTCTAGGGTTTCTTCTCTCATTTGTTAGAAAATGCTGTTTTGGGTTTGTTTTTTGTTTGTTTTTTTGTTTTTAGTTTTTGGTATAAAGAAGTTCCTTAGCTTTTGTTTGAATGCCAACTGAAAAGCAGAAATATCCTACATGTTCCTAACTCCTTCAAATGACCTAACATTGGTAGCATCCCCCTGAGAGGAGAAACAGGATGACCATGTTTCCATTTTTACAGATACACACAGCCCTCCTAATATGCGTTACCTGCTCCGAGCCAGCAGAGGCCTTTAAAACAAAGTTTGTCATTGAATTACCTCCTGTGCTCAGAAAAGGTAGCAAGTTACCAGAGGACGTCACACGCACAATGAAATGGCTACAGCTGTGAATAAGAAAGTACTGACCTTAGTGTTGCACTCATTCGGCCCCCATGGACTCTGATTTCCTAGAACTGGCCTTACTATGCCAAGCAAAAAGACTCTTTGACTCCCAGGCAGCCCCTGCATCCCATGATCCTTCCAGATACCATCTGAACCCCAAAACTCCTTCCTCTAGAGTCTGATTGCCTCTCTGGAGTCAGTCTTGTTTCGCAGCCTACCACTTCTGAGCAGACTGCTTTACTGATGGTGTACCCAAGAATGCTTCTGGGATAGAACTGAGGGGTGTTCCTTTCTCATCTATGCATGGTCCACGGTTTCTCTTGCTTAGATAATGCATTGAAAGAAGTCCGGCCCACCCCAAACCTTAAAATGCTTGACTTGCTTGCACATACTGAGCTTATCTGGTTTCCATTGTGTCCTTTTGGGAGTTGCTTCCTGCAACTCTGATGAGACCTTACTAGCATGGACTCTCAGAATCCAAGACAGTCCTGGCCTTTTGCTCAGTTGCTTTGGGTGGAAGCGGGTTACCTACATGTACTCTCTATACCTAAAGGGAGCGACTCCAATCCAGTGGCTTTTCATTGTCTTGATGGTTAAGAAAAAGCCCAGCTCTTCAGTGGTTTGGAGATGGAATACCCACTCATACACTTTGGTTGGCTGAAGATGTGATAGGATGAGTCACCTCATCTGCCTGACCCCTCTGCCTCTTTTAGCCATAAGCGCTCCGAGCACTTTATACCATTAAAACCCCAGCAGTCAAATGGGGCCAGGTAATAGCTATTTATCACAAGGGAACAGAAATTTGTTTCAAAGTTTGGAAAGGGGCTACATGGAGTCCTAAGTATATGAAAGTGTCTAGGACTCCTCTATCCTTCTATGAGCTCAAAAGTCTCTTTTGGTTCTAAAACTGTATAAGGGTTCCAGATGAAAATAAAAGACCTCAAAAAAGAAAGCTAGCATTTTCTAACAAATGAGAGAAGAAACCTTAGAAACAGGCAAGAAGTCTGTTGATGTGTTGAGTATTTAATAACTACACAGTGTGTAAACTAAGTAGATGCAGCCAACTCAGCAAATATTTATTGAGCACAGGATGAGAGCCACCTCGGGTACAGGTGCTAGAGATACAGCAGCTTCTACACGCTTAGAGCCTTCATTCTCTAAGACAAATATTGGGATGTGAGAGCCCGTGGGATCTGTGTGACCTTGCTGCTACTTCCTGAAGCCTCCGTGTCCTCCCTCAATCTGAAGTTAGGAAGGATGCTGTCTGAGACGTACACTGATCAAATTGATTTTTCTCATAAATGAACCCAAATGACCTCTAATTTTCCGTTACCTCCTCTTGTCTGATGTCTACATTTAAACCACACCAAACTGTATAGAGTATGCATCAGGGTCTTTCTGAAATTGAGCCTAATTATTTATCAACTGGTCTTGGTTTTCTTTTGAGCTAGTTGGACTGATTATGGTTTTTGAATGTGTTTATTATTTATGGTCTTTTGGCTATATTTATAAAACCATATAAAATACACACACACCCCTTAAATACTAAGTTATACTAAGTGACATAAAATCAACGTGGATCATAGTAAACAGTTATGTAGGGAGCTTTCACCTTGCACCAAACATGAGCCAAAGCATTTGGCTAAATGACTTCATCAGACCTTAGGAAATCCTTAGAGGTAGCTGCTATTAGCATCTCCTTTTGCTGCTCTGAGAAGTTAGTGAAGAGGCCCCAGGTTATATAGTTAGTACAGAAGTTTTCATCAAACTATACCTAACAGAAAAATGCTGATATGTGGCTTGTCACATTATAGTATCAAAACTTGCCTCCCTTATTATGACTTTTGAGTTGTTTAAATTGAAGTGAGAAATACTACACAGAGTCAGAAGCTGGTTTTTGACCTGGTCATTATTCAGCCTTTGGCCATTGCTGTTTTCTATGAATAAGAATGTTCCTTTTGCTGTCACCTCAAAAGTTAGGAAGGTGGTACCTCCATCAAAGAAGTGTGAGATGCTTCTTTCTCTGTGGTCCCTGTGGGCTTTATCAGCACAGCACCTGTTAGATAGATTTTAAAATGTTTGCTTTCGTGTTTATCATTGTGCTAAGGTGTGAGCACCCTGCAGTCTCAGCCCACCTGCTTCTCTTTCCCTGAGTCCCTGGGGCTGGGCACATACATAGCAAATAATTGCTGAATACATTTTAAAAATTGCTTCATTCATCCTAGTTTCCTCTAGTAGCCCATTACATATTCATAAGCTCACTGAAATTATCTTTGAAGCTTATACCAAACATGTACTACTTTATAAGTTAGCAAGCAGTATAAGTTTACTATCTGCTTGATAAAATAGTGCTGTTTTGTATTTGTTGTAAATCTGTTTCCTTCAGATTTCCTGGAATTGAACCCTTGCATGCTGTTGATAGGAATGTAAATTGGCACTTTCATTATGGAAAATAGTATAGAAGTTCCTCAAAAAATTAAAAATAGAACTACCATCTGATCCAGCAATAAGTCTTCTGGGTATATACCTAAAGGAAATGAAATCAGCACTTCAAAGAGATATATCCACTTTCATGTTCATTGTAGCATTACTCAAATAACCAAGCTATGGAAGCAGCCTAAATGTCAATGAACAGACAAATGCATAAATAAATTATGATATGTACATACAATGAAATATTATTCAGCATTAAAAAAGGAAATTCTGACATTTGCAGCAATACAGATGAACCTGACGGACATTACATGGAACAAAATGCCAACAAATAGCATAATGCATAATCTCACTCATCTATGGAATCCAAAAAATAGAATTGATCAAAGCGGGAGTAGAATGGTGGCTAGTTGAAGTCAGGGGATGGGGAGAATGGGGAGATATTGATCAAAGGCTACAACATGGAGTTTTAGATGAATAAGTTCTACACATCTAATGTATACCGTGGTGACTATAATTAATAATGTATCGTACAGTGGGAATTTGGCAAGAGAGTAAAGTTGAGGGCTCACCATATGCACAGAGAGGTAACTATATGAGGAGATAGATACGTTAATTTCACCATAGTAATCATTTCACTATCCATAGATGTATGAAAACACCATGTATGTACTCCTTAAATATAAACAGTTTTTAGGGAAAAATTTCATAGGATTATAACAACGTCATTTAAAAGCAGTGCCTTCCTTTCATCGTATTGTTTTGTAATGATTCTTCATGTTTTTCAGGAAGGTGACGTCTGGCCCAACTCATCGGCTGAAGTCACTGTGTACTTCAATCCTGTAGAGGCCAAGATCTACCAACAGACCATTTATTGTGAGATTTCAGGTACAGACTTCCTCTGTGTGATAAACTCAGGCTATCAGGTGCAAGAGCATAAAGTGGGGCACACGCATGCGCATGTGTGTGTTCAAGCCATGGTCCTGTATGATCTCAAGAAAAGGGCATAGGATTCAAGCTATGAAAGTCTCACTTCTTTCCGGACAGACCAAACTTTAAAATACCTTAGAATTATGGTGGTAGGATAGGAGAATAGAGAAACCATAAATCTGGATTTCCCCTTGATGCTTAAAGCAGTTAAGATGATTACTTGAGACAAACTCTTACAATGGTATTTTTTGTTTGTTTCATAGTACCTGGCTACTAACTTTTTCTTTTCAAGGTTTTATCAAAACTATGCATGTTAAATGGGCTGAGAAAGCAGTCTGATAGAGATTAAAAGTCTCAAGGAAGATGTACAAGTAGGGAGGCAGTCTGGTGGAATCAGAGAATTGGACACATTCAGAAGAATTAAGCAGAAAAGTAAATATATTGAGAATAATGGAAGATGGTATTTTCCACTCCTGAAGGAGAAAGAAACAAATATGAAAAGGAGGATGGATGAGATAAAACCTTTAATACTGGGATAGAATTAGAGTTATCCATATAAACTCACAGTTGTTGATATTTTTACATAGATACAGAAAAAATATATATATAAATGTATTCATATGTGCGTACATAAATACATTTCTCTGCTGTGTCCACTGAAGGAGCTGAAAGATTTGAGATCCTAACAGCAAGCAGCAAACCAGCCAGCCAAAGCTTAGGTTCAAATTACCACTCCCCACTGAAACAAACTGGATGGTTCTAGGGCTGAGGTAAAGAACTGTGAGCCTTCCTCTTATACCAGAAAGTAAGGAAGTATTCAAATAGAGATGGAGACACGTTAAAATGACACAGAAACTACCAGACAGACTCCCACTGCCTAAATTCAGAACAAGTTGAGAAGTGAAATAAATTATGCTACTAATAGATTATAGTTCATTGAATAAATAGGAATCTTTGAATCCACTTTGTTAACATGTACCATTTGACAATCATCATGGTAATAACCAATTCAGATAAAAATCATCAGTGGATCATAAAGTAATGAATGAAAGTGGGGTGTGGGAAAGGATTTTGTGTTGTCTTAAAATATCTTCCCTCAAAATACTTATCAGTTATAAAGTGGAGAAGTCTCACTTTGAAGTAAATAAACTTTGCACCTGTTATCATAGCAACAATAGGCCAGATCAACCTCTCAGACCACCCCCTAGGACACAGTGAGAATACAGCATCCTGTCAATCCTGTTAAGGCCGAACTACCTAAATGGGACTAAGCAAAAGGAAACATCAGGCAAACCAAATTGAAGAGCAAAATGAAAGGACTGGCCTGTGATCTTCACAAGTATTAGGGTCAAGAATTGATAGAAGAACTGTTCCAGACTGAAGGAGGCTCAAGAGAGTAGTAACTGAGTACAACATGTGATCCTGGACTGAGTCCTTTCTTACAAAAGACATTTTGAGCAAAGCACAGAAGGAAGTTCTTAATCCTTCCTGGAAACTCTTGTATGCTTTAAAAATGTTCCAGAATTTTAAAAAAATCACTCCCAATAGATAAATAAAATATGTAGGTAGTAAAATTATAAAGCTAAATAGTAGTCTGTTTCTCCATTACTACTTCCAAGATAAAACACCTTCAGCTATTTATTGTGTTAATAATTTCCCTTGTTATCTCAATGCTTATGTTGCTACTCATTGATTTATTAACTTCTCACATTTCCTTTTAATCTCCAGTATGAAAGATGAGAATTTAGTTTACCTAATATCTTCTCTTCCTCTTCCTGGGTTTATTGAGTTATGATTTACACACAGTAAAATTTGCCCTTTCTTGGAATACAGTTCTGGTAAGTTTCACAAACTTGAATAATCATGTCACCACCACCAAAATCAAGATATATAAAAAATCACGACCCCTTACAGTTCCTTGATGCCTCTATGCAAGCAACCCTACCCCCCCACCTTGGCTCATAGCAGCTGAATTATTTTTATTATATTATTTATGAGTTTTATTTATAGCCTTAAATCATAGACCAAAACCTGAAATTTTTGTTCCCTCAACATTATATCTCTTGACTATTAAGGATATAGGCAGCCCTAACCTGCCTACCAACATTCCATTACCCTTTTCCTTCTGATTTCAATGCGTTGTCCCATTTTTACAATATCTTTATCATAAAACCATAGTTAATTGATAACCATAGTTAAGTCTTCTATTTACTCTACATAACGTTTATTCATGAAAGGCCAAGTGTTCTGGAATAACATTTTATCCTCTGTTGGTCCAGTGTTCTGACCTTTAATCATTCAAAGTATATCTGTAAGGTCAAGTGGGCTCTTTCTTTACAATCCATTAGTCAGTTTATAATTACGGCTCATGTTATTTTACTCCATAAACTTCACTCTCCAGTGCAGTTTTCGGGTTTCTTCCCCTGTGGTCCCTAATTCCTTATTTTCCCATTCCTAATTTAGAGTTTACTCTTCTTCTCTTTGAAGACATTTTTCTTAGAGACAACAAGCATCTTATTCTAATTCAGATGTGTCACCTCCTGAATACTTATTATTCAGGGAATTTTAAAACACATAACACATGTGTCTATAGCTTCACATCTTTCACTCTCACTTTTCTCAAGAAACTTCCTCAGTAAGGGTGTGTAGAAGTGGAAACTTTGATCTGTGAGTGCCTGCAAATGTCTTCCTCTGACCTCCTACTTGGTTGGTAGTTCAGCTAACTAAAGGATCCTAGGTACAAAATCATTTCTCCTTAAAACATTGAAGACATCATGCCAAATTTATTATAAAAATTCCAGAGTATGAAGATCAGCTAATTCTCATTATTTTATAGATGTCCCATCATTTCTCTCTAGAACATTTTCAGATTTTTTTGTTGTTGTTGTTGTTCTTTGATGCTTGGAGTCTGCAATACGATGGAGCTTTGGTCAGAAATGGGTTTTTTTTACTCATTCTCCTCAGTTTCCTATGGACCATTTGAGTCTGATGACTCATGTGTCTCTGCAGCTCTGGGAAATTCTACTTTACTATTTCTTTGGTGGTCTGTACTCCATTTATTTTTCATTTTATTACTTTGAAAAACTAATTCAATATAAAATCTGAAAGATCTAACATCAGAAAACAAAATCCTGATCACCAAATGCTACTAACAACTGACAGTAAATATAATTCAAACTTATTAAATAAGGATGCCGAGAGAAATACTGCTATTTATGGGTCAGGAACCCCCAGAGGGCAGAGTACTCTGTGCAGGCACAGGTGTCCTCAGCTACCTGCAGACCTACAGTGAGCTCTTGGGTGGGATCCTCGTAGAAGTACAGGGCCACTTCCCTGCACTTAAATCCACTGGGCCCATTATTGCTATTTGCTTACTCGTCCTGCAATTTTTCCTTTTATAAAGGCAGAAGCAGCTTCTAGTTGCTCTTCAACCTAATTTTTCTCCCTTTGCGGTTGAGGTCTGTCTTTTCAAGAAAATATTTTTGCCCCAATGGTTTCAGGGCATCTTGCATTTTGGCATTTTCTTGCAAAGGTACAAGTATTACTCAAAAACTCAGAATATTTTTGGTTTCTCTTTTTCTCTGCTTTGCAGTCAGATGAAGTGGGGTCAAGTGCTAAATTTTAGCATTTTCCTGTTGCTTTATATGAAACAGGGCTCAATCTTTATTCCGACAAACTTCTAAGACATCTTTTACTTCTGCCATCATACTTTGCTTTCTGTTCCCTTATATAGCTAATTATTCTTTTATAAATACGATTTCTTCTCATTGCTCTGAGGCTAATAATTTGCACTTTGCTTGATTTAAAAGAGTATCTTCTGTGAGCTACCTGCAGTGTCAGTTATGTTAGTCTTCTATGCATTCATGAAGTTCCTTCCAATGTTTTCCAGCCTGTGGTTGTCCATTCGTATGTAAGAATGAGAACAGGTGTTTAATTTCAAAAGTAGCCAGTGCCACTTGGCTCTTTGGTACTCACAGGCTCCCAGATAAAGTATGGCTGCCGTAGTTACTTTAAACCTGGAGAGTGAGTAAGAAGAGAGCGCAATCACTGAAGTCCTTCCAATTGGAAAACTTCCACTCTTCTGCCCTACCCTGCCCCCTGCATGTTTTTAGTCTGTGTCTGTGCAGTCACCTTCCTCTGTATAGGAAGAATTGGACAGTTTAAGAATGTGCAGAAGAAAGGACCGCCTGACCCAAACTGTGTGTCCCCCACTTCCCCAGGTGTGTGTCTATTCTGATGATGTTTCCCTCACCTTCCCTGGATGTAACCATCACCTTGACTTTCATGAGCCTCATTTTCTTGCTTTCATATATAATTTTGCCACCTATGTACGCATCCTTAAGCAAAGTAGTATCATTTTGGTTGTTTTTGCAATTCTTACTGTTGGAAATCATAATATGTGTCTTCTGCTGCTAACATCAAGAAAATGAAGCTATTCAATAAATAGTGATTAAAGTGAGATAATACCTAAAAAATGAATGAATGGGCAAATGAATTGTAGTTTGACCTGGTCTCTCTTCCTTGAGCATGAATGTGTGGTTCTCAAAACAGCCCCAGGATGAATGTAGAATAGACTAGGTGTCTCCGGATTAACATGAATTTATACCCACACTTCAGACCAGCATCTTCTACACCAGGCTTCCTAATGGACTTGAAAGAAATGTTGGTCCATCTGTGTTTGGACAGAGGCTGGAAATGCACCAGCGGCCCTCGTGTCACAGGTGGTGGGACCTCCCTCCCTGTCTAGCTCCCTAGGGACAGTGTTCGTGCTTGGCCATACTCCAAGGGGTTGGCTGCTCTCCAGGAGGTTCCCAAACCTTACACAACTAGTTACACTCAGCTGTTGTTTTGTTTGCAGTTCTGAATTCTGCCACAGAATTCACATCCTGGGGAAACTGAATAGTATAATTTTCCATCTGCATGACACTTTTCTTTATTTTGTTAGTGGTTTATTAAAAGATAGGATTGCCAAGGAAAGGGCTTTGTTTACATAGTAATTCCATATTATCTTTTCTGTAAATTCCATGCAATTCTACATGTCTTTCCAAGAGCTGGTAATGTTTACGATTATCTTCAATGATCTGGCAAAACTTCCTAGCTTTAACTCACCAAGAAATACTTCTGAGGCAGAGAGAAAGGTTTCTTCGCTTTTTTTAATCTTGTTTTGTTTCATATATATATATATATATATATGGCATATAGAAGTGAAGCAAATACATGTAGGTGTACTTCTTCCTCACAGCTTTTTACCTTTAAATGATAGAATACATCATTGTAACATCATTTTTTAAGTATTACTTTGAGCCTCATTTCATTATGAAATAGAACACAAATTCAAACATATATACAACATATACTGTGGTGAGCCAGGTGTGGTGACTCATGCCTATATTCCCAACATTTGGGAGACTGAGGCAGAAGGATTACTGCAAGTTCAAGGCCATCCTGGGCTACATAGTGAGTTCAAGGCCAATCTGAACTACATAGTGAGACGTTATCTCAAAACAAGCAAACAAACAAACAACGACAACAAATATATATATACATATATATATATCCTCTTAAAGATATACATGTCCTAATCTCCAAAGTCTTCAGAACCTGTGACTGTTACTGTGGACTTGTAATATTACATAGTGGAATGGAATTAAGGCAACAGATAGAATTAAAGTTACAGTTTACTGTGAGCTAATCCAAAGGTAAGGAGATTATTCTGGATTGTGTGGGTCACTCAATATAACCACAAAGGTGCTTAAATATTGGTCTCAATATGTGAGTGATGTGAGTTGGGAAAATCTCAATCAGCCATTTCTGACTTTGAGGATGGAAAGAGCAAAGAATTGAGGCAAACTCTAGCCATAGGAAAAGGTTAAAAAATAGATTTTTTTCTCTCACAGCTTCCAGAAAGGAAAATTAAAATATGTTAATATTGATTTTAGCCCACCAAGACTCTCTTTGAACTTTTGACATCCAAAACGTTAAGATAATAAATTTGTACAGTAAGCCACTAAGTGTATGCTAGCTTATTGTAGCAGCAATAGGAAACTAATACAAATACACACACATTGTAACAAATCACAATAAGGCAAACATTGTAACTGACACCAAAATCAGTAATTGAGTATCTCAGCCCCCTAGAAGCCTATGTGTGCCCCTTCCCAATCACATCCATCTCACACCCCTAACTCCCAATCACTCTGCTGTCCTTCAGGACCATCATTTCCTTGCTCTAATTTATAGTTTTTACCCCTATGTATGGTACCCTTAAATAATACACTTTTGCATTGTTTTGAAACGTACCTAATTGGAATCAGTCTGAGTGTCTCATCCATATAGAGAGCACCCAGCATATGTGGGTCAGCCTTGGGTGTCAAGGAAAGACTCCTCAGGGAAAGTGATCCTTGAGGTACTTGTTAGTCAAGTTAAAAAGAAAACCAAGAGAGACAGTTACATGTCAAGCATGGAAATACATTGTAAAAATACATAAATACTATGAAAAATACATAGTAAGAGCATGAAATAGCAAAGACTTCCACGTACTTAGGATGTGGCTGCTAGAGTGCAGACATAAACAGAGAAGAGGACCAATTCGTGGAGTGCTGCCCTCAAAAGCCAGACTGAAGACATTGGACTTGAGGCCGATTGTAGCTGGGAACCACTGGGGAGATCTAAGCAGGGGAGTGGCTTGCTCAGAGCTGAATATGACAAATATAACATCACTAAGATATTTTCAGTTTCAGTATGAAACTGGACAATTGTTCTACATTTCAGGTCTTCAGATTTACTTGGAGTTAAATCTTTTTATTAGCTATTTATAAAGACTTGCCCATGGCTTGATCTGAATCTTGAAATCTTTCATCTTTTGAATCAAAACAATCATCTTTTTTAAAAACACAAAGAGAGAAAGCAAAAAAAACAAATTAATAAAGAATAAATACAAAGAGAAGCTACATGTTTCTGTTTTGGATCAGTATATGGGAACTTCAAAAGGAAGCAACACTTTCTGATTTAAACGGTGACATGCCTTGCTAGATATCATGGTTCGTGGATACTGCAGGATCAAATAAATAGCAGTAGCCTGATGGAAATGATTCTTATGTCAAGACCTACTTGGCATAAAACCTCACTGAACATTATTCATTCAGTACTTTGTAAGAAGAAAGCATCTGAATTTTTAGAACATTTCAGACTTTTGATTTTTATCTTAATTGAATTAAAGGACAGAGATTGAACTAGATTTAGGAAAACTAGATCACCTCAATTATTAAAAACACTTTTGAAGGGCTGGGATTTAGCTCAGAGGCATAAGCACCTGCCTGGTAAGCGTGAGGTTGGGAGTTCAATCCCTGGTACCAAAAATAAATAAATGAATAAAAACACTTTTGAGTTTTCAGATCAATAAGTAATACTCTTCATACAGGTAGAATTTCTTGCAAAATTCTTCAGATGGAATCCTCATAATTAAATGAAGTTTCTTAGTTCTGTGAGTGAAAAATTGTTTCATCGTCTATTTCATTGCCAACTGGGAGATTCTGAAGTTTAAAAAATAAAAATTAGATTAATTGCCACGTGTGGTGGTGCGCGCCTATACTCCCAACACTCCAGAGGCTGAGGCAGGAGGATCATTGCAAGTTTGAGACCAACCTAGGCTATAAAGTGAGCTAAAGACCAGCCTGAACTGAATAGCGAGACTCTGTCTCAAAAAGACAAAAAAAAATTAACTATATTTTCAGTTATCAAATATTTTAAATGTTGATAATAATACACAAATATCTAATATATATATATATCCCAGATTTAAGAACACTTGAACAAATGTCAAGTATACCTATGTTTTAGGACATGAACGTCAAAATCATAATTGTTCAAAATCATAAATTGTTCAATTCTTTCTGTAAGTGCAATGTGTTCTCAGTAATAACTTTCAATTAGTCAGTTTGATCCCAAAGTTTTCATGAGATAAGTAAATGAACTAGGATTGCCTAGGAAATTCAGAAGAAAAAAAAAACAAGAATAATATAGAAAACTAGCCTTACCGCTTATTAAAACTTATTAAAATTTGTAGTAAATACCATTGTGTGGTTCTGAAACATGCAAGAAACTAGTTATTAGCTCAGTATTCACTCTTTCCTTCATCTTTACCAAAATCATCATCATTGGCACTGTTATCATGCCCTAATCTGCTAAATCATACAAAGAATCCATATTTCCCCATGTCCTTGATATGTGAGCCAAATATAATCCCTGATTGCTTTGTCGTCTTGTGCCCTTTGTCTATTGTGCGTAACAGACCTCCCTAAATATAGCAGCTTAAACCACGTGGCAATCATTTATTAGGATCCAACATCAGCAGTGTGGTCCAGGCTCAGCAAATGTAGGTCCTCGTTTCTCCACGTGGTGTTGGCAGGAGTAGCTTGAGAGGGAGGTCGATGGCAATTTATAGCTCTCTTCCCTCCTACATCTCTAACAATTCATTCTGACTCTTGACCGGGTCCTCACCTGGGTGCTGTTGACCAGAACCTCTGCCTATGGTCCCTTCATGTGGCTGCTTGCTCTCTCACAGTGTGGACAGTGGACAGAATTGTTGATATGAGAAATTTATTGCAGGCTGTCATTTCTTGAACATTATCTGTCTTTTCTCCAGGATTGATACTGTATTCAGAAATTCCTTCATGCTTTGATGTTCTACAGTTTCATTGTGATAGATTTGCCTTTTTTTATCCTGCTTAGTATTTGATATACTTCTTTGAATTAAAAATTTTTGATGAAGCCTAGAACATGCACAGCAAATATCTCTTCGATGTTGTTTTCTTCTCTCATGGTTTAGATCTAAAATGTTCCTCCAAACTCTCACGTTTAGAGGTGGAGCTTTTGGAAGGTGACTGGATCATGAAGGCTGTCACTCCATCTATAGTTTGATCTGTTGGTGAGATCATAATTTGATGGCATTCCTGGGAAGCCATGGGAACATGGGAGTTTGGGGCCTACTTGAAGGGCATAGGGGACTCTATCTTGTCCCTAGCCCCTTCCTCTCTGCTTCTTTCCCCCTCACTTTGCTCCCTGGTTGCTATGAAGCAAACAGTTTGCTCTGCCACCTCTTTCTGCCATGATATTCTGTTTTACATCAGGTCCACCGCAGTGGCATCACCCATTGGTGGACTGAAATTTCTGAAAGGTGAGCCCAAATAAATCTTTTCTCCTCCAAGTTGTTTTTCTCAGGTATTTTGTCATGCCAGTGAAAAAATGACTAGCATAATAAACTAGCAAGGCAACCCAAGTAAGACCAGAAACTTGTAGAATACATCTAGGCCTTATGATGTAGTGGTTCCAGTTTTAAAGTTATATATAGAGAGGAAATATGGTCATGTTCTTATCTGGGAATGGGCCATTAAACTAAGATGTTTGCATAAATCTAAGACCCTGGAAAGGCTACCACTTTCCAAAAAGGAAACTAGCAAAATTCCACCTATTGGCCTAATGAGATATCCTCATTATCTAAATTTTTTTTCTGTTTTGGATAGATGTCTTCCCCCTGGAATGACTATGTCTCATAACTTTTTTACATTTCTAATCTCCTTGTCTATTTCTGATGGATTCTGACTATTTTTCTAAAGTAGCTAGTGGACTAATTCTTTCTTCAGCTATATCTAGTCTTTGGCGTATTCGTTTATTATTATTTCATGAAATTGTTTTTGCTTTTAGAAATTATACATGGTTTTAATATTTCCATATTTTCTTCCATAATTATGGTTCCTATTTTATTTACCACTTAAAGGATTTTTAAGAATGCTATGCTAGTGTTTCTGTAAGAGTTTTCTATTATCTCAAAAACTGATAGTGCTAACACAGGTTTTTTTTAAAAGAGGAAAACAAACAGAAAAACCAAGAAGCAAACAAACCAAAAAAAGACAACAAAAGCAAAATGACAGCAACAACAATAGTGATATAGGATTTCAAAACAAGATGATAGAAATCTAACAATAGTTGTTATATTGCATATTGTTATCTTCAAAACAGTTGCTCAGGTTACTAGATACAGGAATAAAACAAAACAGTAAAACAAAAAAAATTGGATTTCAAAATCAAGACAGAAGGAAATCCCCCACAGTTGCTAAAATGTGTATTGTTATCCTCCAAATAGATGCTCAGGCTACCAGCTTTTTTTTTTAAATTTTTTTTTAGACTACCAGTTTTAAGACTGCAAAGTCAATCAAACAATACAACCATTAAGTTATTTTTTTGACTTCAGTCACCATCATCTCAGTCTGAGTTCCTTTGAACGAGTTGGTTGCTTACCAGGGGAGGTTGGGGCACGTTGCTCTTCTTGTCTCCTAGCCTACACACTGGCTAATTCACGGGAAGGCTGTGTTGGCTTCTTGGTTCTCCTCCCAGCCTGCATGGCTGCCTCTGCTCATGGGAAGGGATGATTTGGCTTCTTGATTCTCCTCCCATCCCTCATGACTGCCTAACTCATATTTCTAGTAGCCACTTTTCTCATAATGAACTATTTCTTTGGGTGATTTGAAATGTTTATATTATGACTCATTTTTAGCATATGTACCAAATTATGAAAATACTTCCTCAAAGAAGTACAGTATTTTATGTTTTCTGCCAAAGGCACTATGGTTTTTATTTTCTCAGCCTCTGATTCTTGCATCTATCAGACAGTGTACATTTGGATTGCAAACCCGTACCTGGGGCTTTGATTTCTCCTAAGAGCCTGATTTCCTATTCAGAGTGCTAGCTAGAAGCTGAGCTTGATTTCTGCTTCCCTGGGCCAATAGGTGGAATTTTGCTAGTTTCCTTTTTGGAAAGTGGTAGCCTTTCCAGGGTCTTAGATTTATGTAAAGATCTTAGTTTAATGGCCCATTCCCAGATGAGAACAAGACCATATCTCCTCTCTATATACAAACTTAAAACTGGAACCACTACACTGTAAGGTCTGGATGTACTCTACAAGTTTCTGAGTCTTATTTGGGTTGCCTTCTAGTTTATTATGCTAGCTGAATTCTATTTTTATTCTTAATAGATGATGTTTTCCTCCCTTTATTTTTGAGCCTAGATAAATATTTAAAATGTATATTTACCATATTTTAATCCAGTTTTTTTCTTTTCTATTTGGAATGGAAGAATGAATTGAGTCAGCTGACTTTGCCATATTGTCAGAAGTTAATGTAGTTAACAATTTTCAGATGTTTCACGAAGTAATGTCCTTAGAGACTGCATCAGAAACATTCTGGTTACTCATTAAAAATGTAGGTGCTTAGGTTTCATCTATGTTTTATTGAAGCAAATCTATGAAAGTAATACTAGAGAATATTCATTTTAAATGAGAACTGAGAAGCAAGTAGCAAAGTTGCAGGATAGAGGATTCAAATAGAGAGAAGCCAATTGTATTTCCATATACTAACAGTAAACAATGGGAAATTGAAATTTTAAAAAGAGGATCACTTACAATAGCCTTAAGAACTATGAAGAACAGATAATTTGACAAGCAGTATGCAGGACCTGCATACCGAAACATTAATGAGAGAAACTAAAAAGCTAAACAAATGAGGAACTTTATGTTGGGCATAAGTTGGTAAATTCAACATTGTTAAAATGTCATTTTCCCCTAATACATCTATCTTCGCTGCTTTTTAAAAATAGTGATCAACAAGATACTTCTAAAATTCCTATGGAATTTTTCTGCAGAAACCCAGATTAGCTAAAACAACTTTAGAAAAGAAGAATAAACTTAGAGAATCATTACTATCTGTTTTCAAGGCAATGTTTAAACTATAGTAATCAAGATAATCTAGGATAATCTCCCTATCTAAAACTTCTTATTTCAATCACATTTTTTATGTGGTTCATCTTTTACCATATAAGATAGTGTTTGCAAGTTTAGTAATTAAGATGTACATATCTTTGGAGGCCATTATTCAGCCTGTCACTTCTCCTATGCAGATTTCCAGTTGTTTTAACTCTTTATACTCATAATTCATCTTTCCTTCCTGATAATCAACTTAATGCTCTGTCATAAGTCAAATTTAAGTAATAGTTACATATATGTATATAATAGTTATATATATATATGAACATAAAGACTTTCACATATTAATCTCATTTAAGCCTCTCAATAACTAAGTAGGGTAGGCTGGATACTGTATTTGTTTTTAAATGACGAAGCTCAAGCTTGGAAAACTTGGGTGAGTTGCCTGCAGTGATTCTGAATCCAAGATTTGAGTTCCATGTTTGTGACACATCTTGTCCCCTGTCTGAACCACCCCCACCCCATAAAAAGACATGGTTCCTGTGAAACAGCCCAACCTGTATTCTATTAGTCTAACTGTTAGAAATAATCATCACATTCCAGCTCACCCAAAAACTCTACCCCCATTTTCCTAAGACATTTAGAATATTTATGTAACAACCCATCAAATATTTCTGTATAATGCAAAACATTTTAAACACATACATCATGTGTAAGTGTATTAATGAATATGCTGGTTTGTAGTGAGTAAAAATGCTAGACAGTATTAGATACAAATTGCGCTTTTTCTACATTGCCGTGAATATAACTGTAATATAAACAGCAAAATAATATGGTGAAGATTCTCAAAATGCTATTTAAATTGGTCCCTAGTTGGTGGTTGTCCTGGGTACTTAATAGAAACAAAGTCCAGGACCAATGAAGGACTCAACTATCAGAGGAAATGTGGGAAAATGAGTTGACAATGCACAACAGGTTTTAAACAAGGAAAGCATGAGACAAATCTATCTTCTCAAACAGTCAAAATTGGACTATAGCATACACACACACATTTTATCATTAAAATTCAAGAGAGAAAATATATTTTTGCTTAGCCTGTTGTGGTGGCTCACGCCTATAATCCCAGCACTCTGGAGGCTGAGACAGGAGGATCATTGCGAGTTCAAGACCATCCTGGGCTACAAAGTGAGCTCAAGGCCAGCCTGAATGGCATAGCGAGACCCTGTCTCAAAAAGCAAGGGTGGGGGATCTAGCTCAGTGGCCTAAGCACCTGCCTGGCAAGCATGAGGTCATAAATTCAATCCCCGGTGCCACACACACACAAAAAATATATATATATTTTTTTTTTTGGCTTACCCATATGTGCATGTGTATTATGGGATTGTTTTCACTTAGACAATGAATTTTAAGTATTATTTATGTATTATTATTATTAAATGTGAAAATTTTTATAATAATAATTGAGATTCCAAGAAATACTCATCTATTAAACAATTTTGTGCATACAAGCATACAATGAAGTGCTTTAGTTAACATCTAGCAATTTTTAGTTAACATCTGAGCAATTTTTTCTTTCTTAATTTATACTGAAATGGCACAAAATGATACGGATATTCCTTGTTTAATAACCTACCGTTACTATGACTTACAGTCCTATTTTGTGTACATTTCCATGCATCTCATTGATACAGCTTCAATGTCTTTTTTTGTACAGTACAACTTGTTTATACAGCACCATAATTGCTGATTGTACTGTGCAGCACAGTATTACAGTTTATGTTCTGTTGCACATTAAAGTACTGCATGTAAGAGTTATGGAAATAAAAGCAAAGTCATCAAATTGGAGTTTCCTTTGACTATGTCTTTGTTCTGAACATTGTAATGTATGTACTATATATAATTCTCCATTTAGATACCAATACATTTAATAACCAAGTCGCAAGAACAGATCTTGTCGTTAAAGAGAAATGACTGTATTTGTAATAGAGTGAGCAAGCTTTTCTTCACTGTTTCAGAATACCTGAGAAAACCAATTTAAAGGAAAAAAATTTAATTTGGCTCCTGATTTTAGAGGTTCCAGTCCAAAGTGTTTCTGGGTTTGTGGTAATGGCAGCCCAGCAGGACAGAAGAAAGCTGCTTACTTTAGGGCAGTCAAGAAGCAAAGACAGCAAGAAGAGAGCCAGGTAGGAAGAGGCCAAGGACAAGACACACCCTTCAAAGGCACACCTTGCCTGAGCTACTGCCTCCAGGTGGGTCCTGCCTCCTAATAACCAATTCAGCTAGCTTATCCATGAATTAACCCATTGATGAGATTAGCAACCTCATGATCCAGTCACCTTTTTAGGTCCCACCTCTGAACAGTTTCTGCATTGGGGAATCCAGCCTTCAATACATGAGCCTTTGGGGGTTACTTTGTACTGAAATTATAATAAATATATAGGTAAGATGTAAAGAATAACCCGCAAACATAAACCCGCCACCCACCTTAAGAAATAGGAATTCCCAGCATTTGTAATCTGTGTTCTTCTTTCCTCTGTTTAGAGATGAATATCCATTTTAAATTTAATCATTTTCTTGATTTTCTTTAGTTTTTCTAGCCACATGTGTATATGCATCATAACTATGAACTTTTTGTTTTTACATGTTGAAAACTTTATATAGATGTTATGCTTGTTTTTCTGAGATTTGTGTGTGACTTGTGGCATGTGTGTGACTATGGTTTTGCTTTTTTGTTTTTTCATTGTTGTTGTTTTTTCTATTGCAACAAAGTACAAAATTCCACTCCTGATGGAATTGTGCTGCTTCTAGTTCAGTGCTGTTATGCTATTAAAAACGATGCTCTTGTGAACATTCATGAACACATTTCCTGGAATATAGTGGCATCTGTGGAATACAAAGGACGCACATACTCAGGTTTACTGGATAATTAGACTTCTCCAAAGGGCTTGCGCCAATTTGCTCTCCCACCTGCAGGATATGAGTGTGCATAATTGTATTCTATAACCTTAACTTCTCTTAGTATTGATCAGTTTTTACGTTTTTGGTAGGTGTGAAATGAAATCTTTCTGTGGCTTCGATTAGTATTTCTGCAGTTATGAACTTCATGATGTCACAGAAAATAGTGTGTTGTACTGAATGGTCATATGTGTTTTATTTCCTATGAAATTACTGTTTCCCCTTTGCCTGGTTTTCTATTATACTGTGTTTGTCTGGTTGATTCAATCATAGTTCTTGATACATTTGAACACTAACTCTTTACTTGTACATGTGTAGCAGTTTGTGTTCAATTTTTTCACTTCCCATTATGGTGATTTTGGTGAACAAAATTCCTTACTTTAAAAGTAATTGAATTTCACACTTACAGTTTGCACACTTTGTTTTATTCCAAATCCCTTTCTCTGCCCCAATCTAAAAAAGATATTCTTCTATATCACCTTCAAATAGGTCTTTATAGTTTACCATCACATTTAAGAAATTAAGTTGATTTCTTTGTAGAGCGAAGTTGAGGAATCGCATTCATTTCCTGTGGCTGCTGCTCTAACAAGTTGCCGCAAATTTGGTGGCTTAAAACAATAGACATTTACCTTGGACAAGCCTAGAGGTGAACAGTCCAACCTCAATTTGACTGAGTCAAAGCAACGTATTAGCAGGGCTGGTTTCTTCTGGAGATTCCTGGGTAAAATCCATTCTGTATTTCTTAAGGCTTCTAAAACTGCCAATATTTCTTGGCTTATGTCTCCATTACTCCTATCTGCTTACATTATTACACTGTCTTTTCCTCTTCTGTATCAAAAGTCCCTCAGCCTCCCACTTAAGGACACTCATTACATTTACAGCACACTAGTAATCTAGAATAATCTTCCCATCAAAAAGTTCTTACCTTAATCACCTTAATTTTTTGATTATATAAGGTGATACTTACAGATTCACAAATTAGGCTGGATATCACAAATGGGTATCTTTGGGGGCCATTATTCAGGATATCATAGGTAGCGTGTGGATGTTCAGTTGTTTTAGCTCCTTATGCTACATAGTCTGTCTTTCCTCATTCACATTCATGACCAGCTCTGTCGTACATCAAATTCACACATGTGCGTCTGTTTTGACTTCTCTATTGTACTCCCTCTGTCATTTTACACCTTCAGCCACGCTACGTTATCTTAATTAAAATAGCTTTATAATAAAAGTACAAATCCCCCAAGAATATTTCTCTTAAAATGTCTTTATTATCAAACCTTCAACTTTACATTAAATTTTAGAGTCAAACCATCAAATTCTTCTGGGATTTTGTTTAGCAGAGCACTGAATTTATAAATATAGATCAATTGGGGGAATTGGCATCTTCATGATAGCGAATCTTTCAAGAATACTGTATATCTAGTTCTCCATTTATTTACAACTTTGTCTTTCCATAAAATTTTACAATTTTCCCCTTGCTGGTTTTTCAGTATACAGAGTTCGCCAAAAAAAGGTATACACAATTCAGAAAAAAGAAAATTTGTATAAATATTTTAATACTAAATTCATTGAGACATCATGAGATGAATGCAAGTTACTTTGACCTCTGCAATTTCAAGAGACTCTCAAGGCGATTGCCATTAGCTTCGAGACACTCAGTACGGCAGACTGCTGCTTGAGTAACCTTGGTCATTGACATTGCTGCACATACATTTTCAATTTCTTCTCTAAGGGCCATCAATGTAGTGAGTTTTCTGCAATATACAACATCCACAATAATATTATCTGTTGAAAAAGCATCACACTATTTTTCTTTTCCCAAAGTGCATAAACATTTTTTGATGGACTCTATATTTTGTTGATTCATTTCTAGGTACTTTATAGTCTTGTTGCTGTTATAAATAGTATCCTGAGAATTAAATTTTTTATTGTTACTGAGTATAGAAACACAGTTGACTTTTCAGAATTGATTTGGTAACCCCCAAAGTTACTAATTTTAAAAAATGTGTTTATAGATCCTTTTGGATTTTCTGGGTAGAGTCCTCAGATATGTGATAACAGCAGTTTGTTCCTATTTGTAATTTTCCCCTCCTTTTCTTATCTTGCCGCACAGGAATCAGTATAATATTGACCATCTAAGGTATCTTGGCTGGTATCTTAATCTGTTTGCATCACTGTAACAAAATACCATAGACTAGATGATTTATAAGCAACAGGAAATTATCCGTCACAGTTCTGGAAGCTAGGAAGTCCAATATCCAGGTGCCAGCAGATTTAAGGCCTGGTGAAGGTCCATTCCTCATAGTGCCAGCTACAGTTTGAATCTTAAATGTTTCCCAAAGGCCCACGTGTCAAAAGTTTGGACACCAGCTTGTGGTGTTTTTTAGAGATGGAACATTTAAGAGATAGGGTCTAGTTGAAGGACATCAGGTTGCTAGAGGGGGGTGCTCTTAAAGAAGATATTGGCCCTGCCCCTCTTACTTCCTGGCCACCATGTGATGAAGCATCCTTCTCTGCCACATGCTGACATTGTGAGGTACTATTCTGCCACAGGCCCAAAGCAACCAGGGACTAAAACCTCTGGAACTGTGAACCAAAATAAGCCCTTTCTTCCTTAAAGGTGATTTGTCTGTTGTTGTTTTTGTTTTTTTGTTTTTTCCATAGCAGAAGGCCACCTAACAGTGCCTTTTGGCTAAGTCCTTACCCCATAGAAGACGCAGACATGCCTCTGCAGCTTCCTTTATAAAGACACTAATTCCATTAATGAAACTCCACCCTCTATCAAGTCACCTCCCAAACACTCCCCTTCTTAAAACCATCACTTTGGGAATTAGAATTTCAGCACATGATTTTGAGGGTGTTGGGGACACATTTAGACCATAACAGATGGCAAGTTTTCAAAAGCCCATAGTTTGCACTCTCTGGTATTTAATGCAATGAAGCTATTGCATTTGGGGATTTCAGGCTCATTAGAGGGGGCTCTGTAGAGTATCTCTCCTCTCAAGTATGAAACCAGTACACTATAATAGAGGAGAAATTGCTTTATTTTTTTTAAAATACTTTACTATTTTGCTCCTTTAATAGGGAATCTGTCCTTGAATCTTAGAAGTTCTTTTATGCTTGTCCATCTTGCTGCCTCTTGCCAGGATAAGAAAAAATATCTGCTTAGAAAATCTTGTGGAGAAATAACATTTATAATTTGACCCTAAAATTTAGATGAACTCTTAGAAGAACAAGGCTAGTTATTACTTGTACTCCCATTCTATGCTGACTGGGGGAAGCGGCTAGCTACAAATAAGATGCTCCTTTGAAGTAATTAATAATTCCCAAAGAAACATTGGCATACTGCTTTATTATATCACATCTCCATTTTTTTTAAAGGAAGGCAGTCAAGGTAACAGATGGAGAAAGTTTTAGGCCTGACAGTTATAAATAGTCCTGCAATTTATTTCATGATATATTTGCAATTCTCTTTCGTTGCCATTCTGAAAGTTGGATCTCAATCAAAATACATTTTTCTTGACCAAAGAGTAAAAAAATGTTGCAATGGATTAAAACTCTCAAATAATGAAACAGAGTGACAACATGTGGTCCTTCTAGAAGTTTTACTTATGTTCTAGACTGTTGCTTCCCTAACACCTGATATTTACAGGAACTTCTTTTCCAGGGATCAGATGGAGTAGGCAACCTTCTGAATAAATCAACTGTCCCATGTATGACTATAATTTTCCTTGCTACTAGTGATCTACATAATCTTGCCTGATGACCACTATGTTGCCAAGCACTAAATGGAACAAAAGGACAATATTCTTGTCTTTAAAAGGACAGTCATGGGGAGAAAGCATTAAAGGCACAGAAGCTAAGTCGCAATACAACATGATGGAACATATCTCAGGCATAATGATGATAATAAATTATCATTACCATTTTGTTCTTCCATATTTGCTGTAATACTGATCTAACAAAGCATCAAAAGTATTTTGGATATTCAAAATGTTACAAGCAGAACAAATTATTCTCTTTTTCTTTAAAGAACTTTAGATTTGAATGATATAAATATAAGGAAAATCATCAAACTATCAAGTATTTTCAAGAGTGCTAATATTCCTACTGCTGAGGAAGTTATGGAGAAACAGGGACCTTTAGGTACTATTGATGTTTTTGTGTAACTAGCAAAATCACTTAGGAAGGCTATATGGCTATAGCTATCAAAATGTCAAATGTGCATTCCTTTGTTCCAGAAATTCTACTTCCAATAATGGTGGACTAGGTTATTTGAATTCTCTCTCTCCCCCTCCCTTCCATCTCCCTCCATCTTTCCCTACCCCCTACCTTTTCCCCACTATCTCTCTTTTCCTCTCTCTAAGAACAACTCAAAAGGATAGGCCAAGTATTTTTTACTAAATGTTTGTTCTGATTAGCATTCAATCAATAAATAAACAAGCATAGTAGGAGGTAAGACTGGGACAGTGAAAAATTATAGGGCCAAGATCCAGAAGAAGGAAATAAAGACCATCAGATTTTGGGGGTCACTTTATTCTTAAAGGCACCACCTTTTTGGTAGAAATTGCAGAGTTTAAATGATTGATGGGGTTATGGAAGAAAACATAGGTATTCATTCATGAGCTATCCAAGGAGTAAGAATCTCCCAGGCTTCAGAACTAGGAACTCGACATGCGCCAGTCATTACAAAGCCTGAAGCTTAGCTTTGAATCATTTTTCACATATTGATTTAAGGAAGTTCTTCTCCACTGAGGTTTCAAAAGATATTTAATCCCTAATGTCCTAAAGTATTTACTGTTCATTAGGAATTAGCTCTTCTTTTTCATATCTAGGATAGTACTAGGTAGATACCCTTCTTGGAAGAATGAAAAAAATAGTAACATAAATGATATGCTTCAAGACTTAATTCTCTAGCAAAATCTTAGTTGAGAACACTGAAATTGAGTTTTCTGGAATTGTAAATACTCCCAAATTACCAACCAGAAGCTAGAGGAAGAGATCTTCTTAGGCCTTCAAATCACCTCTATAATTTTTGTATACACTGATCAGCATTCAATCAATCCATAACCAAACATATAAGGAGGTAAGACAATGTAATAGAAAACCAAGATAAACAGTAGAAACAAATGCATTAAAGCAGAAAATACAATTGTCACAGATTTTTAAAACATTTTTGTCAGACAAAATTAGGCAGATAACTGGAAACTATTAAATTAATAGAAAGTCTAGAGTTGAAAAGTTATAATAACAAATTAAGAACTCAGTGGATGAATTTAACAATCTGTCGGGTATAGCCAGAGGTAGCTTTTAGAAATTAGATAAATCAAAATAAAATATGTGAAAATACTGGAGCATGTGAAGAGGAAATACAGAAAGAGTATAAGAATCTGATGGAATGCAGCAAAGTGTGGTGTGCATATGTCTGTGGACAGAGAGAGAGAAAGAGAGAGAATATTTGAAGAGAGAATGCCAGAAAACTTTCTAAAACTAACATCAGGCACAGATCTGTCTATTCAATAAGTGCTACAAATCCCAAAAAGGATAAATACAACCATGCCTAAGAATATCATGTTAAGACTTTTGAAAACCAAAGACAAAAAGTAGTCTGAAGACAAGACCCATCACCTCAAATGAGCAATAAAACTATTAGTTGACTTCTCAACAGAAATAGTGGAATAATATGGTATCTTCAAAATATTTGAAGAAAATATAGGAAAATTATTCATGGATAGATGCTCAAGGATAGTAGTTACTCTGCAAATAGTTGTAAGGAAAAGTTGAAAGCCACTTAAATGTCCAATAGGAGATTTTAAAAGTTATTTGTCTATACCTGGTAACCACTAAGAAAGATACATCCTTAGGTAATAATATATTAAAATATCTCAAATATTTTTTAAGTGAAGAAGCAGGATATAAAATCCAGTGTGGTATATACTCTCATTTATATTAACATTATTTTGATATAATTAAGCATAGAAGGAGCCAAAAGATTAACAGAAGTTATATTTGGATAGAATTATGAGAATTTTCATGTAACGTATAATTTTTAAAAAGTGATCATGTATTATATAATGAAGATATTTCCATTTTTAAAAGAAGCAGACCATAAAATCAGTTGGTTTTGTGCTCTGGGTTTACCCCAAGTCCATTGTGTATGTATTGTAGCAGATACTGTTAAGTGCATTCCATTATCTCCATATGGAAGAAACTGCAAAGTAAGGGTCGAGGTAAGAGCCCTAGAGCCACATCACTAATACTCTAGATCTTCCTAAATCTAGGGACGTCCACTGTCAACAGCACCCTATGGCGCCCCATGGTGGCTCTCATTTTATGAAAAGTATTAAGCTGTGCTCACTCTTCTCTGATCTAGAGCGATCACCTTCATCTATGAGAAACTTCAGAACAATGTTACAAACTGGGTTAATGTTTTAGTATCTGATTTTTAATTTACACACAATAATAGTATATATATATAAGATACAGTGTGATGTTTTGATACACGTATAATGTAATGATCAAATCAAGATATATATTAAGCACTTCCAACATTAATAATTTCTTCATGTTGAGAATATTCAAAATCCTCTCTGCTAGCTATTTTGAAATTTGGTAAATTATTGCCAACTCTAGTTTTCCTACTGTGTTATGAAACACTACAACTTAACCCTAACTGTATTTTTGTACCTATTAAACAACCTTCCTCTTTCAATCCTTGCTCTAAGCCTTCTCAGCCTCTGATAATCAGTTTGTCTTAGTTACTTTTCTCATTGCTGAGACAAAATACCCAGCATCCAAAGTCAAAAGAGGAAAGCTTTATTGTACTTCACAGTTTTTGGAGGTTTCTGTTGAGAGTTGGCTGGCTCCAAGATAGGGTGGCAAAGGGGCATCACAGAGGAAAAATAGTTCATGGCAGGCAGAAGGCAGCAAAACAGCAAAGTATCAAGGGGCAAGCAGCAAGTGGCAACAGCAACCCTTTTTCTGCCCCTTTTATATTTTATCCAGGTTGTCCACCCTTAGGCCAGGTAGCACTCACACCCGGTGGGTAGGTGGAGGGTACCCTTAATCCCAGCATCACACACACTAGATCTAGCCATCTCCAAAAAGCTCCATCTTTGACCTCATAAGGCTTTCAGAAGACATCCAGACACAAGCAATAACACTATTGCACACTTTCTACTTCTATGCAATCAACTTTTTAAGCTTCCACATATGGGTTAGAACATGAAGTATTTGTCTTTCTGTGCCTGGAGGTTAAACTTTTTAATTATCTTTTTTCTGCTAAAATGTCAGTCTAAATTGCAATATAGGTTGTTCCCTAAATGTAAGAATCTAGCTATCTTCCTGTTCCTAAAGCTAAGATAAATCTTCAATATTAGTTAAATTGCAGTTCCCTCTGTGCAGTGCAGGCAGTTGTGTAAGAATCTTGACTGTTTTTCTCAATAACAAGTTGTGGGTAATTTGAGGTAATAAAGTGCACCAGTTGAGGTAATAGAGTCTGAATTACTTTTAAAGGCCGAGAGATCCGTCTCCCCCTCCGAATCAAAGGGGAAGGAATAGGACCTAAGATTCACTTCAACTTCGAAGTGCTGGATATTGGGAAAGTTTTCATTGGATCCGTACATTGTTACGAGGTGAGTGCCAGAGTTGTTCGTTGAGGCTTCTAGCAGTACTTGGTTTTTTAAATTTGTTTTATTTTATGTGTTTTAACTTGATAGAAAATTTGTCTAATCACAGCTATTTGCCATTATTCATTCTGATTCAGATCCCAAAATACTGACTGCTCTCTCCTCACCTCACTGAGAGGAACAACTTTCCCATCCTCACCAGCCCCCTTGAGTAGAAGCTAAAAAGCATCGAAGCCATCATTTAACTGGTTTTATCCTCTTCATTTTGTAGGTTTCAAAGGGGAAATCATAAATACATCTCCCCATCTGTTTAGCACTTGTTCTCTCACAACATAAATCTTGCAGATCTGAGTGGAGAGAACTCTTTACCTTTTCTAGAATATCCTAATGAGGATAGCTGTTTTCACACTTCCGAATTCTCTCCAAATACCCTCATCTCCAGTCCATGTTTCAAAACCCAGCCATCTATGGTTTCTGGAGAAGACCTCTTTGCTTTGTCCTCCCAATTAAATAGAAAATAGAGTTTTACAAGCTGAGCTCTTCAGGCTCAAAGTCACTCCAATGTCATCTCATCAGTATCTATCTGGGGCACAGTTTTGCTCTATATCAATAGCATATTATTTAACTGGTAGCTTTAGCTACTAATTGGACCTTTGCTTGAGGATTTTCTCAAATTATGCATGCTAGTATTTCTAGAGACATAATAAAAGCAATTGTTTAATAAATGACAAGTAGCTGTCAGGTTCTGTGTCCATCGTGTATGTGTGTGCGTGCGTGCGTGCGTGCGTGTGTGTGTGTGTGTGTGTGTGTGGTAATTTCTAAACTATACAAAACTGTGAAAGGTAGGCTTTATTATACCTATTTTAAATGCATAGCAGAAGGCTATAGATGTTAATACCTTAAACAACGTTGTCCTTTATGTGCACTGAGTCAGTACTATTTCTTTGACATAAATTCATTCATTTAGTCCTCACAAAATCCATACCAGGTAGCTACAATTACTATTCCCATTTTATAGCTGAGTAAACTGAGGCTTAGAGAAGTTTTACTAGTTACTAGTAATGCTAGATAAATCCAGAGCAAAGGCTCAGCAGCACTCCCCCCCAGCAGAAAATCTGGAAGCCAGACTTCTTCCATCTTCTGCTCAGCCACTCCATCCAGGTACCCTAAAGATTGCAGCCTCATCTGCAATGATGCTGGCAAAAGAGGAAAGAACATTCAGGAATATGCATGAGATTTTTATAGGGGGTAGTGCACTGCACTTTCTTTCACACTGCATTGTCTGTACATGGCTGCAAAGGAGGCTGGGAATGTACTCTAGCATCATCAGTACAGAAGAGGAGGAAGTGGGTTCAGGTAACAGCAAGCCTTACTAGAGCAAACCTGATCCTAGAGGCCTTGAATATTTTGACCAATCACACAGCTTACAAATTTTGTGAGCCCTGGGTCACTAGCACCCTCTGTCCTGAACTAGGAATGGAAGGCCCTTTGCTGGATTTTGGATCCTTCAGGCTCTTGGTGGCCCACTCTTCCATCCTGGACAAATCTGGCCAACTCAGCTCTCTGCCCAACCCAATTTGACATAGAGACAATGTCCTTAATCCCCATGTTCACTGGGGTTAACTGTGGCCTAATGGGGTGATGTAAAAGGTAAACAGGAATGTTAATGTCCTGAGGAGATAGAATATACATAGGAACACAACCTGAATGAAGAAACCAGTCTCACGACTCAAAAAATGAAAAGTAGCACAGTACCTACTGCATCATTCTATGTTGCATTTGAGAAAAGAATGGAATACTTCTTATTAATTGGTATTCTTTCTGTATTTTACCCAGTGTGAATTTTTGTTACATCTTAGATTGTACTTTGTGGATGCCACATCAGAAAAGGACCCTTAGTTCTGAGGCAAAATGGATAGGGTTTCCCTGAGTGTAATAATAATTTCTCACAAAGGTAACGGATGTGAACTTTAGGCCACCACTTCCCAACCTCCCTGGTTTTAACAGCATCAAACTAGAGTCAGCTGAAGTATTCAGTGAGGTGATGCATCAGACTGGACAGTTTGGAGAGCTGAGCAGTGGCAGGGAAGGACATGGTAAGATGCCTCTTCTGGGAATATTTTGCACTCTCTGCGTATTTAATGCTGATGCTTCATTGCATCTCTCTTTCAATTTATTACATTACCTACTTGAGACAAATTTGAATAACTAGCTATTCCCCTTAGTCATTGCTGAGTTAGCAGATACTTAAAGAATAAGCTATAACCCCAAGAGTATGTGCATTCCCCAGTGTAATTAACAAGGAAAACAAATGGGAGGTGAAGTTCTATTATCGATGTCCCCACCCTCCAGGAGTTAGACCACAAAGGTAAGAATATTACCAGAATCAGAAAGCCTCAGAATCATGTCCCGAACTATTTGTTGGATTCTGTATTCACAAGTAGGTACTTCTCTGTCAGGAGTAGTTGAATGGTATGCATATTCTTGAAAATGGAGGAACTAACACGCTACAGAAAATCTGGGTAAGATAGTCCTGTTAACCACCACCCCTCAAAGAAAAAGCAAGCATACACATAGGCAATTTGAAGAACTAGGTACCTTCAAGTTACCACTAATGCCTTTAAATTGCATATGAGTTACCACTAGCATTTGTCAGTTGTTTCTTAAGCACAGGTAAGTTCTGCTTGGCATTAAGGATATAAGTAACAATCGTTATCATTTATAACCATTATTTGCCTGGTATTGCTGTAAAAATTACCTAAATTAGTAAATTTAATCTTGAAGCAGTATGACAAGTTAATGGTACACATGGAGAAACAGGCACAGAGAAATTACAGGGGTTGTTTAAGGTCACATAACTCATAAATCAATGGCACAGCTGAGATTCAAGCCCAGGCATTTTTGCTCCAGAGTCCCCAGCCATAATTACTTTTCTGTGTGGTCTCTTTAAAAGAGATAAAGGAAAGAAAGAGAGAGAGACAGAGAAGAGAGACAGAGAGAAAGAAACAGAGAGAGAGAGAAAAAAAAAGGTAAAGCACAATCCAGACTACCAGGGAAAGTGCAGAATGAGGGAAATGGGAAATAAACATTTAAAAGGCGTGTTAAATAGCAAGCAGCCTCTATTTATGTGTCTGCTCTGGTGCACTGGCCATCTTTTCTTGGCTCCCAGGACTGTCTTCCTCTGCAGAGGCCTCTTAGTTTCTCTCCTACCTGTGCTCTCCTTGGGAGGCAGCCTGAGCCCCTGCACTGAATCTCCTCAACCTTGCTCAGACCCCATTCCCTCCTTCGGCCACCTTGCCTTCTTCCCTGCTGACAACAAGCATCACTTGGTGGGTGCTTCCTCTAGGTGGGCCCCTGAGTGTGCCTCATCTCATTAAATATGGAGGCACTCAGTAGGCCCTAAAATACCTCCCTACTGCTTTGCCACTCCCACACTCAAAACAGGGACTTTAAAGTAGTCAACCACTATTTTCTCTGCACCCACTCATTCCCTAAACATTTGTCCTCTGCATTCTGCAATCATACCCCATTGCAATCACTCTCCTCTTCAAGGTCAGGAATGACCTCTAAGTATATATATATATATAAAAAAAAACTCTATTACCTTTTCTCAGAGCTTATTCTGCTGACCTCTATCCACACTGGACCTCCTCTGGGAATCCTCTTCCCTCAGCTTCTAGCTTCTGGGCATGCTGTTCACAATCCTATTAACCCTCTGCATGTCTTCAGTGCTGTAGCAGTCATCTGAGGGGAGTCCGTAAAAAACAAGAGGCCATGCTTTTCACCCTCCAGATGTGAGGACAGCATTGGCAAGGGATGGAGATGGTATCTTTGGAAACCAGTGCACCTGGTGCAGATTCATGTATATAAATGGTGGAGGTGGAGACAGGAGCAGCAGAAGACTAAATGTGGGGGTTCTGAGCATCAGGCAGAAGCTGCTTATACATGCACACACACACAACTAGTTGTGAAACCAAATATGAGCAATAATGTGGTGCCAGAAAATTAGCAGACTAACTTCATTTTAAAGAGGATGCTAAAAATATAGGCTTACTTTTGGGCTAGGAAGTCCTGTCTTCATACATTCAAGACGTTAGCATTTTTATTTCCCCCAGAGAGTTTTCTTTGGGTTCTAAGTATGGTATTAAATAATATAGCCACTTACTTACATGCAAATTGATCACAGGTCCCTTGACGTTTCCCTCCTTGCCTTTTACTGATTCAGGCTGTACTGTCCAACAAAGGCAGCATCGATGCCCTCTTCAATGTGATCCCTCCAACTTCGGCTTTGGGAGCCTACTTTGTTTTCAATCCCAAAGAAGGTATCATTGAACCAAGAGGAGTCCAAGCTGTCCAGATCTCATTCAGTTCTGGCATCCTGGGGCACTTTGAAGAAGAGTTCCTGATCAATGTTAACGGGGCACCCGAGCCTGTGAAATTGACCATTAGGTAAGGCACAGTTCCAACAAATGCAGAAGCTGAAGTTTTTAGGCACGCCTTTCTTGATCATGACTTAGATGTCTGTAACTCTCTTTATTGATATGAATACTTCAGGATAATGGAGCATGTTAAATTTCCACAGTGTTTCTCTTATGAACACATGTTACTTATTGTGCTATAGATACAGACACTATATGGGGCTAGTTTCTCTAGGTTTTAACCTTATAATCCAATGATGGTGAAACTTTTAGAGATTGAGGGCCCAAACTGCAACCCCAAACTCACTTATTTATAGCCAAGTGCCAAACACTGCAATTAAACCTAAGTACTGAGGTTTTAATTTAGAAACAACTCATACGTTAACATCTCTTATCTTAAAAAATAATAAATAAAATAACATGCATACCATAGGCTTGCCACCACTATTATAAACTAAGAATTTAAACATGAGTTTTTAGCTACTGTCTATTTAGGGTGTTTGAAGAAAATAAGTTATTACAGTAATACCTGAATAAAATCATTTTCTTGTCTAAGCTTTTATTGTTATCACAAGTTTTCTACACCTTTGTCTTTCGCTATTATTTTGGGGAAATTCTTTAAATTATCTTAGTTACCTATTTTTTACAAAGAGAGTCTGCTTAAAGTCAACCAAGACTGGACACTTGTAGCTTTTATGTCAGAAGTCTTTTGATAGATGAAGATCATTAGTAGCAAAGTTTATCCTCCAATTTTGAAAATAAGTTATCTGTAGCCAAACCATTAGGTAGATATACAATTTTGATTGCTTTTTAAAAAATATGTCTTCAGAACAGAAAGATTGTATCTTCAGTCCCCATTTTTCTAACGCTCTTTGAACTCTACAGCAGCCAATTGGTAATTACTATGGAAGTCTTTTATTATGTTTATGCTAAGACGGTCCCCCTACATCTATAAACTGAGGTTTCTCTTGGGGCTTTGGATAACAAAGAAAAGAGACAGACACATATGGCCTGAAAGATCCTAGGAAAATGTATTGGTCATATATCTACTAGAAATGCAGACCCTCAAGTGTGGCTTAAAAGTGACTGTGATTTATTCTCAAGCTCTAAGTACTCCTGTAATAGACTGAGTGTGTCCCCTCAAAATTTGAATGTTGAAATCCTAACATCCAGGACCTCAGACTATGACTATTCTAAGAGACAGAACCTTTAAATGGGTAATAGAGTTTAAATTAATTAATTAATTATGTAGAATTTAATCCAATATGATTGGTGTTCTTTCCAGAAGAAGAGATTAGGACTCAGACACACACATAGAAAAGGCCCAGGTGAAGATGTAAGAGGAAGGCCATCCACAAGCTGAGGAGGGGACCCTCAGAAAAAACAGACAGCTCTATTAGCACCCACTCTTCCAACAATACTAGAAGAAAATTTCTGTTGTTAAGTTACCGAGTCGATGGTATTTTGTTAGGGAAGCTCTAGTAAACTAATACAACTCCCAACAACTAAGGAGAGTGATGGGATGTGCCCAGGGCAGCCTGTTACAATCATAATCTTTTTTTCAAGTCTCAAGGTTTATTAGAGATACTCATAAGATACTCACAGCCCCTTCCATAATATATCTATGTTCATTATTTTACAAATTGTTTTCCAAATAGCTGAATAACACTGACTCTTCTAAAAGGTGCACCATACTTATCCCAGCCTGTGATTGCCATCCTTCAGGCATGTGTACAGTGCAAGAAAGATGGAAGCACACCTTCACGTACATGAACATCAGCTCACTTCCCTCCTCCGTAACAATTCACCTATCATGACAAGCAGTTCATCCGCTCCCTTGAAGTTCTCCATAATCTCGAGAAGATCAACTCTTAAAAATTTTGAATCAGGGTTCTTGTCTTCTCAGCATCAGGAAGTGTTATTCAGAATCATAAGGACCCTCCACAATGTCTAGCACATAAACGAGACTATACAAAAATGGGGAAGATGAAACTATAAAGTTATGCTCATATGTACATGTAAGGTAATTAATGAATAAGCCTTATGAATATAAATACAAAAAGTCCTTGACAAAATACCAGCAAACAAAATCCAGTAATATATATTAAAAAATTATATACTATGCCCAAGTAGAATTTATCCCAAGAATGCAAGATTGATTCAACATACAAAAATTAATCAGTGCAATACACCATTAATGTCATGTATGAATCAAAGAAAAGCCCCACATGATTAGCTCAGTGAACACAAAAAAGGCATTTGCCAATATTCAACATTCTTTCATGATTAAAAAAAAATGCAACAAACTAAGACGAGAAGGGAATTTCTTCAGCATAAATCAAAGAGCTACAGGTGAGAGCTAAAACTATTAAGCAATTAGAAGAAAATACAGGCATAAAATGTGCATGACCTTAGATTAGCAATGATTCTCAAATTTGACATTTAAGTACAAGCAACCAAAGAAAAATAAATAAATTAGAAAAATAAATAAATTAGACTTTATCAAAATGTAAAATGCTTTAAAGGACACTATCAAGAAAGTAAAAAGATTATCTACAAAATGGGACAAAGTATTTGAACCCATATAACTAATAAGGGAGTTGATTCTAACGTATATGAAGAATAGTTACAACTCAATAATAAAAAGACAAATAATTCAATTTAAGCATTAGACAAAGCTTCTAATGGAACATTTCTCCAAAAAAGGTATACAAATAACCAATGACATGAAAATTGTCAACAAGCCGGGCGTGGTGGCTCACGCCTGTAATCCCAGCACTTTGGAGGCTTAGACAGGAGGATCGTTGTGAGTTCGAGACCAGTCTGGGCTACAAAGTGAGCTCAAGGCTAGCCTGAATGGCATAGTGAGACCCTGTCTTGAAAAGACAAGGGCTAAGGATTTAGCTCAGTGGCCTAAGCACCTGCCTGGCAAGCACGAGGTCATGAGTTCAATTCCTGGCGCTGCAAAAAAAAAAATTGTCAACATCATTACTCATCAAGGATATGAAATTTGAAACCACAGTGAGATACCACCTTATACCCTCTTGAATGGCTGTAATAAAATGGAAAATAAGGGTTAGTGAAAATGTGAAAGAATCATACCATTCATACACTGGTGATGAAAGTACAAGGTATGGAACCTGCTTTGGAAAACAGTCTGACAACTATTCAAACAGGTAAGCAATAAGTTACCATATAATACAGCAGTTTCACTCGTAGGCATATTTTCAAGACAAATGAAAATATATCCACACAAAATCCTGTACATGCATGTTTATAGAAGCATTATTCATGGTAGCCAAAGATGAACAAAATGTGGCATATTCACACAGTGGAATTTTATCCAACCATAAAAATGAATGAAAAAGAGTGAAGCATAGATACGTACTACAACATAGTATAATGAATGAAGGTTAAAAATATCTTGACAAGTGAAAGAAGTCAGTCACAAGAAATCACACATTACCTGATTTAATTTATGTGAAATGTTCAGAATAGGCAAATAAATCCAGTAAACTAGTATTGCGTAGATCTGGAGTGAAGGATAGCGTTCAGTAGCTAAAGGATGTGGGGTTTCTTTTTGAGATAATGAAAATGTTCTAAAATTGTAACGATGGTTGCACATAATCTGTGGCAATACAAAAACCATTGATTTGTACACTAAATGAGTGGATTTTATCATGTGTAAATTACCTCAATGAAGCTGTCATTTAAAATTTTTTCCAGGAGCCTGTAAGGTTGAATAATAGTTCTGTCATTTCCTGGATGAATTTTTAAAAATCTCTATTCTTTTCCTTAAAGATCCCAAAATAGCAGTGCATATCACTAGCATTGTCTGACTAGGGTAGGTCGTACCTAAGGTTTCCTCTATGAGTAATAGGATTTAGCATTCTCTCAGGTAAACTTAGACTAATGAGTACTCCAGTTGCTCTGTGGAGGTTAAGTCTCTGATTCCATATTTTTGACATTAACATTTCCCCAAATTCCTATGTCACTATCTTTTTTTATGTTCATTTCTGATCTCTTTCATCCAGAAGGAAAAGCAGACTATGGAAAGATGTGTATGGGGTTTTATCCCCAAAGTAATCAATTTCTAAGAGAAACTGACCTGAATTTTCTTCTCCACTTCACTTCCTTTAAAACTCAATGTTTCCTGTGTCCAAAATAGTCTAATACTTCAAACTTTGAAAAGTTTGAAAACCTGGTATATATCATGAGTAAATGTTTAATTTTGAAGACCCATATACATATAATTTATCACCTGTTCCTAGCCCTCCACACTAACATTTACTTCACTTATTACTTTGTCAGAAAAACTTTCTTGGGCCCAGGAAATGTCAATGAAGTTAATATTGTGGATTCTAGAATTTCATTTCTTACTCTTTTATTGTCAGGTATTTTAACCTTAATGCCACATAATTTTTGCTACTATGTCTTAAAACATCAGAACAAATATATTTTTGCTATTTCTATTTGCTCCTACGATTACAGTATTACAAGTGGTTAGATAAATCACACTGTAAAATTAAAATAATGTTTAGAATTCTCATGAACAGTTTTATTCCTTTCTATCATTGCATATGTAATTGTATTAAGTTTTTAACTATAGTGTGGATATATTCTGTATTCAACTTGTTTCACTTAACATAGAATAATTCGATCAGTCTCTTGCTTGGTCACTAAAATTACAATTATAAAATATCCCTGCATTGATCTATGGCAAAATCTTGGCAGCAGTCCTCCTAATATTCAGAGAATGTCCCTGTTTGAATTGTATGACCACATCTAAGTCCAGATGGTATCATTCAGCCAGTTTTCTCAGTTATAAGTGCCTTTTAACAAATGTGATTTCTCTCTGACTCTTTCAACTTCTGCACTGATTAAATGACTCACTTGTGCAATTTTGTTAACTCTTTTCTTACTTTTCCTTTCTTTTACACTGGAGGAAGAGAAACTAAGGTAAAGTGACCAACCAAGATCACAGTGAGGTGGTGGTAGGAATGGAATTAAAACAGTTTTGTGAAAGCATGGGACAGGGATTAGTGGTATCATTGATAGTCTTTGATGTTAACATGATTAGGATTATAATTTTTATTTCTTGATGTGTTGGTTACTTTTTTCTGGTTGCTGAGACAAAATACCTGATGCCCAAAATGAAGGAAGGAAAGCTCACAGTTTGTGGAGACTTCAGTCCATAACCAGTTGGCTCCAAATTGAGGTGGCACATGGCAGAGGGCAACAGTTCATGGAGACCGGAAGAGAGCAAAAGCAACAAGAGCAAAAAGGGAGAACACGCGAGAAGACTTTTTCTGTCCCTTATACTGTGTATAGGCTCCCCACCCTAGGATGAGTGTAGCCCTCACACCCATAATTCCAGCTTTGGACCATGAATCATTCACAAACTCTAGAAGCCTTCCCTCATGACTGAAAGAGACTTTGGGGGAACATCCAGACTCAAACCATAACACTTGATAAGTTAATAATGACATGATACAAGTTTCATCCAAATTAACCACATTTCTACACCATTGGTTTAGTGATTATTCTCCTCTGCCTCTGCCACATTCCTTGGGAGAGATGAGATTATAAGTTAATCATAGCATTATTTGCTAATACCCATGGTTTGATTCTTGAAAAACAGTTTTATGAACTCTAGTGATAGATACCTCATAGTTCCTATTTGATGCCAAGTTAAGGTTTTTAGTACTTACCCTCTCTGCAGTTGTTGATCATTACCTTGAATTCACTGGATTCTCCCACTTTGTATTCCTACTTTCAGAGGCTGTGTCATTGGGCCTACCTTCCATTTTAATGTTCCTGCTCTGCATTTTGGTGATGTTTCCTATGGTGAGTAATTTTCCACTTTAAATTTAGAAATTGGATAGGATTTATTTTGTCTCTACAGGGCAAGAAGAAACTTTTACAAATCATCTCTTACCATTTTTTTAAATAGGTAACAGTCAAGAGGACTGAGAATTTGTCCTTTCTTTCTCTGGGGCAGGGCATTTGGGTGTTCGTTCCTAGCTCATATGTACAAGTGATAGCCATGTCCCAGACACTAAGTACTGTCAGGCCATGGCTGTCTTCCCTCTTCCGGCAACAAGACATAGCACATCATGCTTCAGTCTGCTACCTGAACACGCTACACTGTATTTAAATGCAGATTCTAACTTGCCAGTTGGACTGTACAGTGGTCTCTTCACAGAGATGCTATTGAGTTTAAGGTAAATTGAGTGCAGTTTGGTTCAGGTGCTCTATTACTCCCAAGTTGAGGGCTATGCTGTATTTTTGTTGTTGCTGTAGTCTTCTCACTCGGTAGCTTCCCTGAGTCATTTCTTCCATCTGAGCTTGCTTGCTAATAAAAATGATAGCAACCTTAGCAGAAGTAGTACCAAAAGCTCCATTTATTGGTTTTCTTGTGTTTTAGCCTCTGCTAAGTACATTACATGCAGTACTGTATTTAAACCTTTAAGCAACCCTATGTGGAGGTTCTACTTATATCTTCAATTTAAAGGAGGAAACCATGAGCTGTGAGACAGTTAAACAACTTTCTAAGGTCACACAGCAGGAGCAGAATTTGTATTTCACTTGACATCTGTCTAAATACATGCCCAACAGCCTGTTACACCTAAAAAGACAAAAATTTGCTCTTGGGTATTGAAAAAAACCTTAAGTATAACAGTGATTTAGGGTCTACCAAAGTTCAATATTACCCGACAGAATCTTATTCTTTAAAGTTTGTTGGGGAGAATTTAAATCTGACTTATATCATATTTTATTAATTTGTTTCAACATAGAAGTAATTTACCTTTCTTTTTGCAAGGTGATAATGAAAAAATGGTTGAGAAATTCCAGCTTTCTTTCCTATTTCATAATCCTTTCTATTTCGTTTTATTGCCTCACATTTGTCTTGCTTCATTTTAAGTAGACCCATATGCTTTGGGGGAAAGTAGTTCTTTAAACTTATTCATAATGTCTTTGTCAATTCCTATAACATTTGGGAGTTAAGATAGTTTTATTTATTCAGAACACATTAATTTATACAGGTCACTGTATAAATATATGCATTATATGGTATGTACATTATATGATACGTACCTATATACCAAATACATACATTATATGGTATAAAGTAGATACTGTAAAAAAAACCTATATAAAAGGAGTGGAATGGCTATTCCTATAGTACAAGAAAATGGTTGGAGGGGTTTGTACAAATTAGTATGGTGTATTTGAGTGATAGGCTCTTCTGAAGGAAAATAAAGGTGATCCTGGTCATCCAGTGGCCAACTAAGAGAGGCAGACTCTCTCCAGGATATGACTGGTGCACAATGTGAAGCATATTTGTACACCCAAGACCTCTCCAGTTATCCTCCAAGTAGTGGACAAGAGGCTGTCTGGACAACTGATGCATGCCAACAGCATGCTTTTCCCAGCATTGCACCACAAAGCCCAGCACCAGAACATTCAGACCATGTGCCCTGTATCATACTGCCCTGGGGAGGTGGGGAGAACAAAGCCCAAAGAAGCATTTGAAGTCAGTTACTCCAGGAAATCTCATGCTAACTCATTGTCTATAATCTGGTGGAGAGCTCAGCTCTGAAGTGTTCATATGAGTGCTATATAACAATGTTAAACCAATTATTGAGCCCAAAGAATATCTGAAACTCTCTTACACAGAATTCTTAAATACATCAAGATCCCTAATATAGTGCATCTTGGTCGATTGTGGTGAAGAAGAAACACATGCCGAATCCTCAAAAAGGCTGCATTTGTTTTTAAGTGTTTATAGTATCCAGTGAGTATCAATGACCACAAATACATCAGCAAATACAATGTTTCCAAAGCACAGGTATTAATTTTTAAAAGGGCTGCTTCTAACATAAATAGAATTCATGTTAATGTGTGCCAAGTTGAGTGCAGGTCTCTAGCAATTTCTAGGTACAGTTTTAACAGTGGTGGGAGCAGAAGCCAGACTGTCATAGATAAAGATACTCAAAGCAATCTGTGTCTGGCAGAGTACAAGCATTCTCTTAAATATACCTATGAAACAGATTTTGTTGATACGACATTACCATCACCAGCCAAAAGGCTGCCATGGTGGTTTTTAAATTTAAAAATAAATAGATTTATTCAAGATATTTAATATGTTTCCTCTGTATGAGCCCTAGGTTCAGTATAACTTGGAGATTCTAGATGGAACAGTGAAATCTTCCATCACCTACCCACCCCATCCCACACAGCTTGGAAACCAGCATGAGACTAGAGATTTATGTGTGAAGTAGATGGACCAAAAGATCTGTGGGTTGGTGTAGCTGAGATTGGAATATTGTATAGATATGAAGGAATTAAGTACAACTCCAAACATTGGATTGTGAGACTTCCAACCTCTGCCTTTCCCCTCCACTGAGCTCCCAAAACCTTGGCAGTCAAGCATAAAACTTCTCTATCAACAATTCACTAGTATTGAGAAATCCACGCAGAACATAGCACAGCAAGCAAATGACTTAAAATATATGAAAAATTAAATAGGAGAAATAAAAAATAGATTCATTTAAGAGTTCTAATGTTAACCTAATACAATAGTTTTAGGAGAAGACAATGAAAATAGCTAAAAGTCATTATTTGGAAAGATAGTGACTGAGAATTTTTAAACTAAAGCAAAATCTTTGTCATTCTAGTATACAGTCAGATAAAGTAAATCCAAACGTAGAAACATCATAGTGAAATTCAAGAACACGGAAGCTAAAGAAAAGGCCTTGAAAGCTACTAGAGAGAAAAATTATATACGAAAGAATAGTTTAACAGCAGTCATCTATGGTAGCAATAGTAGCAAAAGATAGTGCAATGCACTTTTCAAATTAATTGTGAGAAAATAATTGTTGGCCTAGAATTCTATGCTAAGAATAGAGCTTCTATGAGCATCTTTTTACTCAAAGGTCCACCTCAAAATTTAACTTCAGGGTCAGTTATTAGAAAGCTCTAAAGACATTTATTGATGCACTTTTCAGAGTAGTCTTTCTTCAGACTGAAAGAGGGGAGAGATTCTAAGGGTGAGTTTTTAGAGAAGGCTTCTCGAACTTAAAGATGAGTTAATTTTTGACAATATTTAGTCATGTCTGCATGAAGCAAGATTGACTCAGACTGATGAAAGGTTTGTAACCACATGGATCTTCTAGTTATTATTTCCTTAAGCACATAGTCTGAATTCCAGAGGGAGCTACACTGATCTGATGGGCATCAGAACTAAAAGCAAAACTCTTTACCAAAGAACTCCAGGAGCCTCAGAGATCTTGGCTAATTTAAAATCCATACTACTACTTTTGTGCTCTGCATTACCCAAAGATTGTGAAATGTGAAATTCTTGATTAAAGGGTTAACATATTCCAAGATTCTTTATAACTCCTAGGGCAAGGTGATATCCCCAGGTAGGAAATTTATGGTCTATAACTTCCTGGTCAGAGTTGTGGAAGTGATCTTTCTGTACAGCAAAGGTCAAGCCCACCTGAGGGTTTTGCAGACAATTACAAGCATGTATTCTGAACTACGGGATTTGGGCACCATGTATGTGCAGTTTTCCTAGAATATGACAGGAGGATGTGAGATAGGAGCTAGCCACTGTCCAGCTACAAGGGAAAAGGCTTTCTACTGATTCTTTTTTGGAAATCATCTTGTCTCTTCTTTGCTGGGATCTGTGGTACAATGTTTTGTCAAATATCATTTTAGATTTGGGGGCATAGTTGGTATGCCAGAGACCATGGGAGTGGACAAAAGATCCCCATTATGGGCAATGTTTGCTTTCTAAATATGAATCTGAATTTTATGTCTAAAATGCATTGAATATGCAGTGTGTGTTTACTCATCACCCATATTCTGAATTAATTCCATAAATAACTACAAAAGAGCCACCTGATTTGCATAATGATTTGCCAACACAATTCCCTTTGCTTTATGGAGATTTTTATTTTACTAGAAAAATTAGGAATTCATCATCTAAACTATCCAATGGATTACCCAACAGTGACTCCATTGTAACTTAATTTTTGGCCTTACATGTTACTTAATCAGCTTAATACTGTGTTTAGATAGGGATTGTTCCTGAGTAGAGTGGTCATATCCCAAACGACGTGCCATCTTTTTAAAGAGTTATAAATATTTTTGCTTGCAGCCTTATGATCTTCAGGTACTAATTTCTTCAAGAATTCTTAGGGGCCTTTTAGACCAGGTAAAAATATGCATATTGAATGAGCATTGACTCTTCTGAGAATGTCGTTCTTTCAATCATTATGTAAGTACTGGGAGAAGCATGAGTTGCCTCTGTGAATCCTTGAACATTTTGCCAAGTCATGTTGTTAATTATGCCAAGAAAAGGCAAGTAAATATTGACCTTTCATCTAATACATACTAAGTGAAGGGTGCTAAGAAGAGGTCTGTAGCATAAAACGCATTCACAATAGCACAGTACCACCAGAATAACATTCATATTAATTTCCATTCAATCTTTTACTAATATCCCCTTCCCTTAGGATTCTTGACAAGCAATATGAAGTACACAGGTAGTAATATAAGGAATTGTTCTAGCTAGATTATAAATGGTTTTATTCTGATGAAAAACTTGTGACTTCAAGGAGGTAGTCTGAGCGATGGTTTTGGACATCCACTTTTTGTAACATACCCTATTTTAGTAGAAAATTTAACCCCCAAGCAATCAGGTAAAATAGCATAAGGCATCTACAGTTTCAAGAGTCACTGTCAGCCAAGTTCAAGAAAGTGAAATAGGGCAATTACATTATTGAGAAACTGACTTTTTAGCAGTTATTCTGGAATATCCAAGAATAACCCTTCAAGAGAAGGTTCTTCAAGAAACCAACTGTATATTATCACAACAGGGTTCGAGGTAGAAGAGAGGATTTGCATCCAGTAGAAACAAGCACTTGTGTTATCTTATTGTTATAGATGGTTTTTGTTCTGGAAGTGGCTGCTGATACAGTGGCCACCTAGGGAATCCAAAATCAGACCCCAATATGTTTCTTTCCTGGCAAGGAAGAGCCTCATCTCTTAAGAAGGGAGCACAAGTCTCTCCAAACTGAACACAAGAAGGCTGGTTATAGCATGACAAAGCAGCTTTGTCTTAGGGATGTAGAAAGTTGACATTGACATCTAACTGGCTCTAAAGCAGTTCATTGAGCTCAAGATTGTGTCATCAACCCTGAGCTCATAAGTCTCAGGTCCAGAAGTAATTTTATCATATCTTGGCATTCTCTGGGTCACACTGCAGCAAAACAATACTGGCTTTTCCTTTCTTACATTGGCAAATAAGAGCAAGCATGAGATAGGTAGCATGGCACACACCTATAAACCCAGCACTCTGAGAGGCTGAGGCAGGAGAATCGCCAAGATTGAACCCAGCTTGGGAAACTTAGTGACACAGTGAGACCCTGTCTCAAAAAATAAAAAAGGGCTAGATGTGTAGCTCAGTACAAAGGCCCTGAGGGTTGGGGGGTCAATTCCCAGCACTGAAAATAAAGACCAAACATAATTTTGTGTAAAAAAAAATCTGTGTTTTATTTGTGAAATATATTCGAAATACATTTCTTCAAGACAACTTAATAAACTAATAATAAAGACTGCTTCTTGGAAGAGTCTAGGTAACAATCAAGGGAATTGTTTTATATCTACTGTTTATCCTGGTACATGGTAAATGCTTTATGAATATTCATTGAATGAATGCATGAAATGCACTTACTGTTTGTGTGCTTGAAAACAATATCTAAGGCAATTTGGAGTTAAGTAGTGATGAGCTGTATAAAACATTAACAAGGTTGGACAGTTGTTAGGGAGTTTGATGGCCAAGGGAGTCTACTGGGGGACATTTATTTCTCACCTCATATTTTGTTTCCCAGGATTTCCTCATACCTTGATGTGTTCCCTCAATAACACGTCTTTGGTCCCCATGACCTTCAAACTGCGCATCCCTAGGGACGGCGATGGCCTGAAAAGCATCCCAAGTTGTGAGCAGACTTCAAGCAACAAGAGACTGTCTGGGACCAGTGAAGAAATACACATAGTGAAGCCAAAAGAATTCACCATCACTCCCAACTGCGGCACCATTCGCTCCCAGGGATTTGCTGCTATCAAGGTGAAGTACCTAGCCTTCCAGCACCTGTAGCCCAGCAGCCAGACTCCATGCAGACCCCACCGGGGAGTCTCTCTTTCTGCCCAGTGGCAGTGGAAGGGGTGGTTGTCAGGTCACACGGGGAAGTAGGTCTATGGGAAATAACTCTGGCAACAAAGGAAACCAGACACAGATACATTCGGTGAAAAAAAAAACTGACATGGGTCCCAGTGGATTTCCATTAATCCAGATGCGTGGCCTTTGCTGGAATGGTGGCTCCTATGTCATGTCTAGTGAAGCCACTGCTCCATACAGATGGTCCACACATCAGTACCAATAGAAAACAGTAGAACTCACTGATAATTAGATTCTTCTTTCCTTCATATCTGAATCCTTTGTAATCAATAAACATCCAGATTTATGCCAAAGATGACCCCCAGCTTTTTCAGATTTGCAGTACAAATTAGGGCTTCACAGTGGATGTGGCTGCAGTGTTTCTATCAGTGTCCTGTATTAACACCCAATGAACAGCAGTAAGGAGGCTGCCCATCCAGCCCCAGCCCCACTCCTGTGCTTGGTCTAAAATCGGCACAGTCCAGTGCCTTGGTTATGGACTCCCAATGCCACCAGCAAAACTTCTTCGCAGTTAACTGAAAAGGGTTTTAGCTATTTTCCCTCCCTTTTGCTTCTCCACGCAGTGAGGTCTAGCAATATAGAAGGCTGATACACTGAAATGATTTTATGCTTTCTGGGAAAGAGGAAAAGTAAGGTTGCACAGGTAAGGTTGGTAATTTTCTCTTTAGTCACTACCATCGAATATTTAGTCTAGCGATCGTGTTATTCCCCACATTTGCTTTAAATGTTTCTTACTATCTCACTTCGAATCCACTCATTTTGAATCTTTCGAGCGTTTTCATCTCCCCATGGGTTCTGTACAAGTCTACAAATTCAGTGCAGTTTGGCGATATCATGTATCATTACAGCTGAGGATTGCTAGCTGTGACTTTCCTGATGGAAAGGGCTGCTGCAATGGAATTTTCCCTTTTTTTTTTGCTTAATAATGCTCAGCCATCACATTCCCTATCTTTCCTTTTGTTTCTCCCAGATAATGCAGGAAGATTTTGAAAGACATAGTACAGTATCTCTCTAGCAACCTTCTGCCAAAACTGCTTGCCCGTCTTCCTTCTAACCACAGCTCAGCTACATAAATAAAGAGTTACAGCCTTGCTATGTTCTCTGCTTTTTGCCAAATCCAACAAGGTGTCTTTCCAAGTCACTGACTTCACCTTCACTTTCTTTTTCCTTTATATTTGAAAAAGCTTTTTTCAAGCTTCGGTTTTCCCTCCTGGTCTGCACTTCAGCCAGGTCTGTGTGGACTCAAATTTGCATCCAGTGATTCCCTCTGCAACCAAAAAAAAATTTTAATTAGTACTTGATACATAATTTATAGCTGGAAAAGCCTTCACCCGTGCCAGAAGCTCTTTTCTACTTACAAGTATTTCTTCCAGTACAAATCATTTTAAGGCAATTAAAAGTTGTAACAAGGCTTTCAAAGCCTAAATATAAAGTTTCAAAACAGCAAATAACATTGGGTAAAATGTTTTGGTCAGATATTGTCCTCGATGGACCTTTCTTTGGAGCATCCTGTTTTCTACTCTAATAATGGGAGGCAAGATTTTAGTTTAAAAAAAAAAGATTAATTTCTTACACCTTTTTCTGGAACTAACAGGATTATTTTCATTTATTTTGATGTAAGAGAAATTTTTTGTAGTGTTTTTCAGTACATTGAGTTTTTATAATTTAGATAATCCAGAGGTATAAGGAACAATTTCAACTGCAATAATTAAAGATTTTTATATATTGCTCATCCTTCATTGTCATCTCCTGCTGCCTTGGGTGGATATGTAACTTCTTTAATAAAACCACCTCAGAACTGAGAAAACTGTACAAAAACCTCTTGGTTTCTAACCTGGTCTTTGGAACCACTCAGCAGGCCCTGACCCTACAATGTAACTTGTTCAACTAAAACAAGTAAAATGTCAGACATACATAAAGCACTTGGCTACTCTCTCCCCTGTGTAGAGAGGGGTGGCCTTTTAGAACAACAGTTTCTCACCTTTTCCTTTCCAGGTGACTTTATGCTCCAACACTGTGCAGAAATACGAGCTGGCGCTGGTTGTGGACGTAGAGGGCGTTGGAGAAGAGGTGCTGGCTCTCTTAATCACAGCCAGGTATCACTCACCTGCGTCCCCTCTTCCAGAGTCCCCCTGAGCCCAGGACTGGGTTGTTGACCAGTAAACACTGGATTTATTCTGTCTTCCTGGGAAAGGAAACAGAATCTGATATTCAAGTGCACAAAGCTTTTGAATAACAGAAGTTTGCAAAGCACCTTTGGTGGAGCCACAAAGGGTTGTGTGTTTTGCAGCAAAAACAGTTCTCTCTATGGGTCTGACTTTCAAAGTCTGAAACCAAAAAGGTGTTAGCAGGAAGAAGTAATGAGTTGCTAGCTTTTTATTCTCATCTTTCAATGTGGAACTGCAGAGTCATGCAGTAGGAAGGCACTGCTCTCGGTCCTGCTGTGGAAGATCCATGTAGCCAACGTGTCCCTGCTCCAGGACGCTGTTTCTGTGACTTGAATTGCAGGCTGTGAGTGGCCTCCTAAATGGGGCTTATTTCCCACAATATAAATGCCTCAGAACCATCACCAGCTTCTCTATTTTAGAGGCACAGCAAGGGGCTCCGCAGTCAAAATAAAATCCTGCCTCTGTCATTGGTTGACTAGTCTCCCTGGCCAGTTACCATCTTCCTGCGGACAGTGGCAATGAGGGAGATGATGTCACCTACTGATGATGATATGACCCTAAATAAAATCATGGGACCACTCTCTCCCCGAAGCAAATGGTGTCCAGAACTAGGACTTTAAAGTGTGTGAATGAAAATGCTGGGTATAGAAAATAGATAAAATACCATAGTAAAACTAATCATGCTAATCCATCAATCTTTAGAATTTAAGTCTCTTGTGAATCTTAGAAAGATAAACCTTAAAGAGGATGCAGATGGGATGGTCAATGGGGAAAAAATAACTGACATCATTTCATATGTCATGAGTGTAGCTGACAACAAATAACAACCCTAAAGAACCCACTGTGTTGCTTCAATCTATTTAGTATTCCTTCAAAACTTAAATTATTTTTGTGATTAAAACCAGCAAAACTCTAACCTCAGACTTTCTATATCTAAATTTGCCTTATAGACTGATCTTCTGTGTCTTTTCTATGCATCCTTATTCTGATACTTTTTAACCCCTTTGCCCTGAAGCTATCAACAAGAAATACTGAATTTAAAGCATAAGGGCTAAAGATGCTATGAGTTTACCACTAGTGTAAGCTCTGCACCCCTAGTGAAATATTATAAACCCCTTCAGCCACTGGGTTTCAGGCAGCAAAGGATTAAAAGTCATTGGGCCAACTAACAACTTCCATTCTAGCTAAAAATGAACATCATTTCATGCTCAATCACACACTTTGGGCTTAAAGAACGGCCCTTTCATGTTCTTACTTTCAGTGTAACCTGCAGGAGCTGCTCACTCTCAACAGAAGTGTTGCTTTTGCAACTTGCACCCTAAAGGGACTCTGTCAGAAAGCTGGCAGTGACAGCTTGCCACACCCTCACCGCAGGTCACCTCCTCTCATTGAGTACTTCCATGGCACTAGGCTGTGCTCTGTACTCACATTTTCTCCTGGATCCCCCGGGCACCCTAAGAAGCATTAGCAATGCCAATGTCAATGCCTAGCAGGACCTTCATTTTACCTGTGAAAGAAGGGGGACTCATGAGAGAAAGCAGCTCATTCAAGGTACCACAGGTAACACTTAGTAAGGTCAGGATTGCACCTAGGTCTGTCTAATTCAAAAGCCAGTAATCTCCATCTTTACACTGTATGTTGCGACAGTGACATAGAGCAGGTTAGACACTGGGAGCTACAGACACAAAATAAAACCCATGTCATCTAATAACAGACCAGCTGCAAACAGAGGGCTTCAACCCCTCTCCTCAATACACATAACCCTCCTTCCCTCTCCCCAACTCCTCCATATCGGAAACATTGTCGCGATGCCAATTCTGGGCTGAACAGCTGCCAGAGCCTACTCATCCAAGACAGCTGGTCTACATAGGAATTAGAATTATTGCCATTATTTAGATGATGTGAGCTGTTGCTAGTCCCAGGGGACTTTCTGACTTGTCCAAAGTGTCACAGCTAGTTAGGGCCCCATGCTGGTGGCATTGGCCCTGTTTGACATGGAAACAGACCCACCACCCTAAGGAACTTGCACCAGGGGGCCCTAGGCCGAGTTGAAAGACAATGCAGATGTTAGTCATTACCCACAAAAAATAGCTGTTTAAAGAGTTCTGCTGCTTCTACTCTTTTTTTTTTAATTAAAAAATGGTTGACTGGGGGCTAAGAGAGAGAGATGACAGGAGAGAAGATCTGAAATGATTAGTGTAGTTATTAGGAAAAAAACTGCTCTGTGACAGTGACAAATGTATTTAAGACTGTGCATTCTCTATATGTAAACAATCTCTCTATTTTGAATTATTTAATGGGCTCCTTTGAACAGGTGTATTGTACCTACCATTCAACTAGTTAAGACAGAGGTGGACTTTGGGCTCTGCTTCCTGAAATACCCGTATGAGAAAACTATCCAGCTTGTCAATCACGATGCCCTCCCTGGGTGCTATGAGGTCCTGCCTCCGGTGAGTTGCTTTATCCTTCGTTGTTGGTTTTTCTTCCATTGGAGGCCCATGATGAGAAGGAGACATCCTTCTGAAGAGCCATATTCCTAAACACATGACCTTATGTCATTCTGAGTTTTAACCCTTGAATAAGCTGGGGATAAGGTTATAAAGCCACAGCTGGATTGCCATCTGCATGAGTGAGCAGCTGCAGGTATAAACAGTTGTTCATTTCCCAGGGAAATTGCCCTTGATAAAGAAGGGAAAGTGTCAATTAAGCCAACATACAGACGTGCACCTGCAAATAATTGCCTGGGAATTAACCAAGCCCGGGAAAGAAGCTATGAGTGTTAATTTTGCCCATGGCTGTGGCTTGTTCAGCATCAACAATATGGAGCAATGCAATGTTTATAAATGGACTTTTTGGTCCAGAAGGCTAGAGATAATACAAGAAGAGAAAGGAGGGATTATGTGTTAATGTCTTAATGAAATGTGTCTCTCCACATGCTACTACACCTGGCTAGGTGGGAAACTAAGCAGTTCGCGTACATAGAAAAGAGTCAAAGATCTGTATGGTCTAGAGTAATGGAAGGCTGCTAATGAAGGTTACTAAGAATGCATTAGAGTCTAAATTTCAGTTGCGTAAGTACAATACTCTAATATAAACTCATGTGAAAAGTCAAACGCGGAGGGGGGAGAGTTATTTAGCTTCACATTCAATATCATTTAAGAGTAATAAGGAGATCACAAAGCCAATGCAGGTTCAGGTTGCATCAGAAAATTACAGCTCAAGGAAGGGATAGGCAGACATAGGTCAAAACACAGCCAGAATTTTGTCTTCAGATTCTGTCATTATACTTTTTAATGGGAACTTGAAAACTGCACCGCCTTGGGGGTAACACAAATGTGATTCGTATCATCTGCAGATCCAAATCACAAGAGGGGCTGAGTCAGGTGTTTGATCTGGAGCAGAGGGGACTTAGGGGAGGAGAGCTACGTCTTACTAGTCAAAGAATGCTTCTGTAAAAGAGGAAATTGGGGTCAAGTGAAGCAATTTCTGTATCTCAGGGCTGAAAATAGGGTAAGACACTTGCTTTGGGAAGAAAATTTAAGGGGGAACCAAACACTCAATTACCAAGATGTAATATTTTCATGTCATATGCTAAGAAATTAAAATTAATTTAACAACCCATAATGGGTAAAACACCAACACTTAGATTAAGATAAGGTCCGGATTGCTAGGTTTCTTTCGCCTCAGTCTGCAGTAGGGCTCAGCACAGCACTCTGTACAGGGAGATGGAGGAGTGTGGCTCGGACATGCGAGGCCTGACCAGGCACAGAAAAAGTATGAGATACTCTGGAACAGTAAGACCTGCACACTCTGTCTGCTGAGGAAATGAGGTCCTTAGAAGTATTTCTCGAGGTTACTGACACTTGACTGGGTGTGGTGGCGCACTCCTGTAATCCCAGCACTCAAAAGCCTGAAGCAGGAGGATCTCTGTGAGCTCAAGATCAGCCTGAATTACTTAACAAGATTCCTCCCACCCCAAAAAAAGAAGTTACACAAAACGACCAAATTATTTGACCATGGAATTTTTTTTAAATGATTGTTGTGTAAAAACGAATAATATGAGCCGGGCTTGGTGGCTCATGCCTGTAATCCCAGCACTCAGGAGGCTGAGACAGGATGATCGTTGCGAGTTCGAGACCAGCCTGGGCTACAAAGTGAGCCCAAGGCCAGCCAGAATGGCGTAGTAAGACCCTGTCTCAAAAAGACAAGAGCCGGGGGTCTAGCTCAGTGGCCTAAGTGCCTGCCTGGCAAGCAGGAGGTTGTGAGTTCAATCCCCAGTACTGAAAAAAAAAAAAACTAGTAATATGGGACAAAACAGCATTGTGGGGACCACACATGAGTGAACACTGGGTGATATTCTTTCCTTCATTTATTCATTCTTTACTCATGTGAAAAACACATATGAAGTACATACTTTAGGCCAGAAAGTGGACATGTAAAAAGGAGGTGCCAGGCCTTTCCCTAAGAAGTTTCCAGCCCAGGAAGAAGGTAGGCTTGCAGATGGTTACACCACAGTTCAGAGCACCATAGAACAAAGGACTTCACAGGTCCTGCAGCTCTGGGGGGATCTCAGAAGAGTGTGCCAGATAGGTCACAGGGAACAGCATGCTAAGAGGAACCACAAGTGCACAGGTTTGGAGGTGGGACAGCATCATGTGCTCAGGAAGTGCTGGTGGCGTGGCCTCTCTTAATGGGGTATGGAGGGACAAGATGATGGGAAGCAAACCACGAAGGTGTGGAGGGCCAGTGTCTTGGTTACTTTTCTCTCATTGCTGGGACAAAACACCTGACACCCAAAATGAAGCAAGGAAAGCTTTATTTAGCTCACAATATCTGGAGATTTCAGCCCATAATCAGCTGGCTCCAAGGCAGGGTGGCATGGCACAGGGGCAACACTTCAAGGCAGCAGCCAGAGCAAAAGAGAGAACAAGCTCTTCTCCTCCCTTATGTTGTACACAGGCCACCCCCTCTTCTGTGGGGGTGCAGCCCTCACAAAATCTCCTCACCCTCCTTAGCACAGGATGAGGATATTTACAAAGTAAGAACCCTGGCTCCCTGCTGAGAGTCTCAGTTAAACTTCTAAACTGCTCAAGTTGACACAATGTATCAGCCATAACAGCCAGGTCAGGAACTCAGCAGTGCAGGACCCATCCCAAACTCATCTGTGTTGTGTCACCTCTGCATCTTGTTGTTCTGAGAAATATACAGTAGGAGGCTTATACATTCTTCACTTAACCAATCCTCCTTTTTGACTGAATTGAGGTGCTCATCCCCACTGCCTTGCCTAGTCAAGGAGACATTTGTAAAGAAACACTATAGACTCACAACAACACTTTTTTCAAAATAATAGACTTATTAGGAGGCTTGCTTCCTGCAGGCAAACAGCAAGGGCAGGGAAACCCAGCCAGATCCACCTCTGCATGTCAGCCACCACCATCAGAAGGCTCGCTTCCTGTGGGCAACCAGCAAGGGCAGGGAGACGCAGCCAGATAAGCCCCATGTACCTGCAGGCCACCATTGGAGACCCTTGCTTCCTTAGGGCAGCCAGCACCTACCAGGAGAATCAGAAAAACATACCCCTGTGTGCCTGCCACCATCAGGGGAGACCCAGTGTAGACACAGGTTGAGAGAAAAAGCAGCACCCCCACCATGCACACCTGGCCATCAGTGAAGCCCCAGTGTAGCTGCACAGGTCTGGAGAAGCCTGCCCCTGCCACCTCCCTGGGAACCTGGGGTCCGAGAAACCCAGATGCCTGTCCCACTCCCCTACATTGCAGAGGGGCAGCCAACGGGGGAAGTGCCTGGGACCCCACAACCAGCTTGCTGGGAAGAACCCAG